>CALNXI010003530.1:12528-41041 GCA_942486025.1 Porites evermanni | reverse complement strand
ATTAATTTGAGCTTGTCTCAGGATTTCTTTGACAAGGGAGACTTCATCAGTTTCAACACAGTATGACAGTGTTTGTTTGTTATATCAAAGTATTTCTTTACGCACTGAGGATGAGATTGGTTGAAATCATCCTCTCTTGCCTTAAGAGATACCTTTATTGGTAAAAATATTGGCTTTTTGTCCTTGAGCACACTTAGCGAGACTAAACTCTACAATTTCTACCCATTTAAAGAGAGACGACAGCATCCCCATCGCTTTTATATAGGAGTATCCCTGAGGCCATTGAGATAGAGCGATTTTCGTATAACCATCAAAAATGGTTTCGGTAAGCGTTCGTTATTTGTTTTATCAGCCAATGGACGAAAGCATCGAAACATGGACTCTTCGTTTTCCCGCCAAAGAAAACCCTGATACGGAGAAGGCATTGTTCGATTGGCCAATCGTGTTGCAGTATGACGTCAAAGCGAAGTATGCGTTGATTTCTAGAATATCTCGGGAATGAAGTTTTTTCACCCCGACCGTTCGCTTAACCAACCAAAAGCCACGCGCGTTTGTAGCCGTTCGATCGACCAATGAAATCGCTCTACTTCCGTTTGTTTGTTTTTCTGTTTTGTTCGCGCGTTTTCATTTCAAGGTCATACGAAAACCGCTCTACCTCTGAATATCCCATGATGTTGTCTTGTTTGGAAGATAAAGGATTGAGGCTCAAACAAGTTTTTTTTATTTTTTTTTCGATCTTTCTTAATCTGCATGCGGCTTTGCTTACCTGTTGTTGGGTAGCTTGCGAGCCTTTAAAGCCTTAATCAAGAGAAGAACAGTTAATTGGTTCAACAAAGGGTGGTTATCCTGTGGCCAGCAAGTCTGGATCACCAATGATCACAGAGCCCTTGGTCACAAGGAACAAACAGTAAGTCATACTTTAAAATGTAATGGACTTACACTGACATGTAATTTTGCGAGCTGTTGTGGTCACATTTGATTAAGGGTTGGTTTACAGCAGCAGACTCTTGCTCTGAGGACATAAAACCAGTTTTGACGGGAATATTTCCCGGATTAGCCTGGAGACACTCGGACCCTAATTCACTGGTCACAAATGTTAACAAAAATGTCGCTTTCGCATTGTTGCAAAATCATCCTGCTAAATCATATTGGCACAGAGACGATTTCTTCATTAATCCGACGCTTACGGAAAGTTTTACACTAAGAGGATGTAAAGGATCGAGACACGGAAGGTAGTTCGCTGGAAACACTCGGACCCTAATTCACCTTTCACTAATGTATTAACAATGCTTTCGCATTGCTACAAAATCGTCCTGGTAGACTGATATTAGCACAGCTCACGGAATTTCACACTAAGAAAATGCAAAGGATCGAGACACGGAGGTAGTTCTAAGATAGTTGTAGACAAAAACTTGCTGTTTGGGCTTGTCTAACCTCCTTAAAATCATCGTCAAAAATGTTGGGAAGGCTTCTACTTTTTTATCTCTTTTTTAGTTTCCCGGCCTCCCCGCCCCTGGCCCAGTGTTGAACAAAAATCAAGTCTGTGCTCGTAATTGTTCTGTTATACTCCAACAATGAATGGGGGAATGGGGTTATTTATTATTCCTTGTCTTATATGATTTCCTCAAGCGATGAATTCACGCACAAGTAGGAAAACTGAAAGACAGATGTATCTGTTGGTTTCCGGCGGCCATATTTGTGACCCTCAAAGGGACACCAACATGGCGTCTCCATACAAAGCCTTAGAAAAATGGGTGACACGTTTTTACGAATATTTCGCATATGAATTACCGCACAGACCTGATTCCTTGCAAGGATTTTCGTTTATTTATCTTCTTTCATTTCCCATATTCCAACTTTCTGTATTGTCTGGTTTGCAATTTTATTTTTGATGGCGTGACAGTGAAAAGACAGAATTGTATTTGTTTTTTATTACAAAGAGCTGCAGCCTACACAAACTGCTGAAATCAACCAGCTCTCTGAATTTTGACCCTTATTTGTATACAGTCAACTCTCTCGAAGACGGACACCTTTGGGACCGGCACTAAGTGTCCGTCTTATAAAGAGTCAAATAAAGGGAATAAGCAAAGGCAAGGACCAACTCTAGGTGTCCGTTTTACAGAGGTGTCCGTCATATAGAGGTGTCCGTTAAGAGAGAGTCGACCGTAACCCATAGAAAACGTAGCCGTATACGTATAACTCCTACGCTAATGAGCAAAAATGTAGACAATGACGTCACGAAGAATCCGTTTACTCTTGGCATGAGCCTGAACTCCGTCGCGGGAAGACTTGATACTCTTGTAAACGATTTCGAAGACAAATTCTTTTTGAAATGGACTCTTAATTTTAATGGATCAAATAATGGAATGTGAACTTTGCTTTCTTATTTTTCTTTTGATGAAGTTGTTTGATTCTGGATTCCGTTTCCGTTTCCGTGTTCATTTCCGGAATCTGGATTCTGGATTCCGGATTCCGGATTCCATGTTTAAGGGTTGCCCGATCATAACATCTCTATTTCACTGAAAAGCCATGTAACAACTACATAGGGATGGTATAGACCATTTTGTACCTGCTATAGGTGTACCCGACTTAAAAATATTGTTGGCAGTACTAGGTATACTTCGTCCTCATATATTGATGATGGAAGTACAATGACGACGTTCAAGGTTCGGCGCATGGTCATTCGTCAAAATGCTGTTTTTTCTGCCGGGACATGCTGTATAGTCTATGCAAGCAATATGATCATGTCATAATGTTGTTAAGGAACCCATCCGCACACTCCCCTAGCAGTCACTTACACTTGATAAACTGAAATATTTGCATATAGCTGTAAATTTATCAACCATTTTTTTTTTATTTCATTTGCTATTCCAAAGTACAACAATTACAATTATTATCGCAAAGCATACATGCACAAACGGACTACACACCTAAGCACACGTGCAATTCCACAATCACCACACAAGGTATGCCTACTATTATTTTACAAGTGCTATTCAAAAAAGAAGAAACTAATCATTTTTGTAAAAGAAGAAAAACTAACTAGATTACAAAGTCCATTTGTCCATTAATTTTTGTAGATTCTTATTCTTAGTGCAAATATATTTTTCTATTTCATATTTACCATTTATTCTAACTATAAAACTGTTTATGGTTGGGAGTTGTTCATTCCTTCTGCAACTCCATAAATATATTTTCCCTATAAGTATAAGATAATTAAGCAAGGGGCATTCAGAAGATAAAAAGCCGATCCAAATTTCCTTTAATGTTAGGTGAACTAGTTGTTTTCGCAACACAAAATAATTTGATTCAATACATTTCCAGAATGAATTCCAATAAGGGCAGTCCCAAAAGAAATGTCTAATAGTTTCTGATTCCCTTTTGCAAAAAGTGCACAAGTTGTCTGTCCTGTACCCAATCTTGAACAACTTTAAGTTGGTAAAAAGTATAGAATTAAGTATTTTAAATTGAAAGGCTTTGACATAAGGTTCAAACGCGACAGAATGGGGCAAGAGAAATGCCTTTCTGAGATCGTCATTTGATAGATTAAAATCCAACTTCAGTTTTTGTGCATAATTTGGGAGACAAGCCTTCTTTTTGATCAATAAAGGATAATAATCTTTTGATTTCTTTTTTGCTATGTCGAAAACGCCGCCATTGATTTTAAAGGAAGGTATTGCATTAAAGGTACTCGAATCCGAGCGAATAACAACTTTTAACTTGGTTGGTATTAAACGTCTCATACTAGTCCATTCAAGGAAGTTTGTCTTCTTAACATTTTTTGCGATCTGTTCGTAGGATTCCGTATTGCTGAGATCAAAATGTAAGTCTCCTATTTCCCAGATACCAATGTCGTAATATTTCTTGTAGAAAAAGGGCTTGTCGTTTATTCTAAAGTCTTGATTATTCCAAATTACATAATGCCAATCGTTATTAAGAGCACAATCTTCTCGGAGTTCCGACCACCATTTAAGTAGTTCTAAATAAAAGGTATAGGTAATTTGAAGATCCTTAACATTATAATTGCATTTAAAAAGCATTAGACCTCCAGAATCTTTCAAGACGTATTCAAGGTAGTTTTTCCACGCGCCTGAGTTGTCACTAAATATTCGTTTAAGCCAGGAAAGACGGAGAGATTTTATCAAACTTTCAATATCCACCATTTTGATGCCTCCTTCTTCATAATTATTTATTGTTGACGCTCTTGTTACTTTATCTTTACCTTTCCATAAAAACTTATATAATATATGATTTAAGTCCTTGACAATGTGTTCCGGAGTAGGTAACAAAGAGGAGGTGTAAACGATCTTAGGTATAAGAAGTGATTTGATTAGAGTAACCTTTCCGTAGACAGAAAGCCCCCTTGAGGACCAGATATTGATTAGTTTTTTAATGTCGACGATTTTCTCTGAGAAATTCTTTGAGTGAGACAACTTATGGTCATAGGTGAAAAAGACACCAAGGACTTTTATTGGCTCTATGGGCCTTTTGATTCCTAGAGGTTTATTTTCACTGTTCTTCAGTGATCCTATCTCCCCGGGGTGGGGGGGGGGGGTACTTTAGGAATTTCTTGGTGGGGATGTGCCACTGGGACCCTGGAACCGTTAACCTATACTAGAGCTAGTTCAGCTGAATTTTGCTACCCTATACTAGAGTAAACTCCCCAAATCCCCCCTATCCTAGAGTAGCTGTTTCCCTAATCTGGATAAAATCTTCACCCAACTGATCAGTTTCCTGAAAAATGATACCCTATTCCAGACCCAAACGCTCTGATTTATATACCCTATCCTAGAGTAAACTGCTTGAAAACCAAACCCTTCACAGCGGCACATACCTATATGGCCCATATGTGGCAGTGCCCCCCCCCCCGGTCCTATCCACATTCCTTCCGTCTTTGAACTATTTACCATTAAGCCAGAAAGCTCCTTGAACTTATCAAGCAGTTGGAAGAGTTTTTGAGCTGATTCTTAATCAGCGAGTACAGCAGTAGTGTCATCAGCGTATTGAAGAAGTTTGGTCTCTTCTTGATTTGTTACTATTCCTTTTATTTCTTCGTTAGCTCTGATGGCGATCGCTAAAGTTTCCTCGGCCAAAAGAAAAGGATATGGGGAGAGAGGGTCGCCCTGCCTGACGGCACGTTTCAGTTCACGTGCCAAATTAATCAACCATGGAATGAAACCTTCGGGTCAACTATAAAAGTTCAACGTTTGTAGTGTTGCGTAATCCACTGATTTTTTCTCCGATTTTAGTACTCCTCCATCCTACTTCAGGTTACTCTGAAATACACTTCTAGTTTGAAATACACTCTGATATCGCTCAGATACATGTGAGTGGGATTATTAACCGATAAAATTAAAAATAAATTTGAAAAAAAGTAATTTAATTAACGAGCAAGCACTTAACCGTGAACCTGTCCCTTCAATCATATTCATACTAGAGTTTCATCAATGAGGCGGGACCTCTGAAACGGGAGTTTTATTACGTAATAATCCATGTTTGTTTCACTCATATTCAAAATACTTGTTGGGTTGTTGAATCTCTTTCAACGTTTTGCTTCTCTTCGAGCTGCGACTACCGGAACAGAGAACGGATCGGTCGGTGAGACTACCTCAAAAGCATCCAATTGATTCATGGCAGTTCTACGTCTCATTCCGTTGCTCCTGTTTTTTCTTGAAGAAGTGATATCATGGTGTGCATTTTGTGCCTGTTCGCGCGTCTATGGGCGTTGGAAAGCATCTGCCATATTTTCTATTTGGCGATATTTTTCGTTTTACATCTGCCTTTTCTCCCTTGTATTTTTGGTACTTAATCAAGTAGAAGAGGCATTCATACCACAAGAGCTCGTTGCCCTTATGGTGATATGTTATATCGTAGTCATCGTGGAAAGTCACTTCTCGCTTGATTTGCAGTACCTAAAGAACATTTTGGAAGACGAAACTGTCTCGGAATATATAGACAGGCAACGTCTTCTGAGACCAGACATTTCTGTAAGTGTTGAGAGTTACCATTATGAAGCGGTCAAAGACTTTTACCAGCCATGGACTAAGAAGGAAATAACATTCCAGAAAATCGAGAAGTTTTCGTACACCGCAATGGTTGATGATTCGACATATTCAAGGTACCCAGCTCTGTTAGCATGCACAGCTGGTAGCAAAGCAGCCGCTGGCAGGGTTACGATTGACCATAAGGTCTTCTTAGGCGACCAACCAACACAAGAAGAGTTTATACGTCTTCGAAATGCAATGCTTCCAAAAGTGCCACCAGAATCACGGGATAAAATTACCGATCTCGTCGTTCAAGCTGAAATTCCCGGAGCAAAACGAAAAATCCTGTGTTGCCCAAGCTCTCGATCGATGCCATTCTGGATGCGACCTAGTTTCTTCTGGATTGCCACCTTTTTGATGATAGGTTGGCCTTATCGTTGGTTGTTCAGGGCTAAAACGGATGAGATTCATCTTTCCCTGACGAAAAAGGTTTATAAGAATGCTACACCAGATGAAGAATGTCTCTACAGGATTCCTGAACGTGCAATAAAAGAGCGCTCAGGGGCGCCCAACGAGATTATAGTTCAAAACCACTTAAACATAGCATTGGTGAACGTATTGTAGAATTTAAACGGTAGATGTAGGCATATTTTTGTCCCCTAAACATTTTTCATCTGTTCGGATTTCCTAGCTGAAATTCTAGTGATCCGAAAATTATAGGGATCAAAACTTACCTTTTCAAAAATTCAGCCAAATAAAAGGCTCCCGAAAATTCTAGGTGATCTCTTTAGGGGTAAAAATCCGATAAAAATGGGCAATTATACCATTTTTTAGATGTTCGAAAATCCTAGGAGAGGCAGGCAAGCAAGAAATTTTACAACAAATGTTCCGAAAATTCTAGATCTCAAATCGTCTTCCTAACAGATATTTTCTGAAAATTGACGTTGGGTGCCCCTGAGCACTGGCAAGACTCGCCGTTCAATGTTAACTTAAATACATGATTTTTTAAGCTAGATGTTTTGTTTTCCCAGGGGACTCTTCACTCTTTGTCTCTTCATAAATAATCTGTAGATATGCACGTTACGTAATTTGAAAGAAACAGTCCTCTAAGAAACCTCCGCAGCACTGTTAATTAAAATGTTAATTTTTTTTATAGCTGCATCACCGCAGGTTATGTCTAAATAGATTCTGGCGTTACATTAATTGACCTAAGCTAATTTAGTTCTAGACTTTGCCTCTCCCGCCATCCTCGGGCACAGGCTGTCTGCGCAGCCAATCGGAAAGAAATGTATTCATAATGGGTTACGTAACCTTTTTGGGTAGGTGTTGCATGGTATGTTGTAACAATTGTTCATTAGTGGAGGGCTAGTGTATCTATGTGTGGTGCTTTCATTTTATATTCATTCGTGTCATTCGACCGTCCCTACGCCCTCAAAATTAAATACCCAATGATTGTCAGTTTTTCACATACGTATTTACAAGCCACCATGTGTAAGATTCAGCGCCTTTATTGTATCATTGTCATAAGAGCATGGTACAGATTAGCTTGTAGTCTCTCATAGGCCATTTTACAGTTGTGGGCTTAGTATCCTTGCCACTGAGTGAATGTGAGGCTGAGCTTGTTTTGATACAAACTCCTTCCTTTTCTTACGGAAATTGAGCTTAAAAATACTAATTAGCATAAGAACAACATGATTCACATAATATAGCAGAGAGGTTTGTATCAAAACAAGGTGAACTCCAACCTTGTTTCCACCTGTAACTGTAAAACGGGCTATTAGTTGTTTTCTTGTTGTATTTTCAAATTTTTAGACTTTCTACATGTTTGTAAACTTCTTATCGCGGACTTTCCTTCTAAAGACATAATAAAGAGGGCCGCCCACGGCTCATGTTGACACACCCCAATGTCGTATATCAATTTTTTTGCCTCAAAATGACACTATGTTTATTTCTCGTTAACCAAACTCAGTGTAAGATATAAAAATTCAAAAAACGTTACGGAAAATTACTTTTTGTGAAACTTGAAACGTTCTCAAGACGAAGCACCTATGTGCTCACGTGTATATTTCTATCGAGGAAATGAGAAGCAACGAATTTGAAGAACATTAATGTTGTACTATTACGAACGTCAAATTCCTTAAAAGTGCCGTATACGGGTCTCGTACATTGTACCGAGTACTTAACCTCGCTTTTCCTCGGGGGAGGGGAGGGGGGAAGGGGGCGCTAATTCGAAGCAGGGCGCTTATTTGAAGCTGGGCGCTAAAAATCCTGACCCATTGAGACCGGGGGGACTCCCATATAACAGGGACAGGGATGCGTCAAAAGACAATTACAATTAAACCCCTAAACGAAATTAATTTGAGCTTGTCTCAGGATTTCTTTGACAAGGGAGACTACATCAGTTTCAACACAGTATGACAGTGTTTGTTTGTTATATCAAAGTATTTCTTTACGCACTGAGGATGAGATTGGTTGAAATCATCCTCTCTTGCCTTAAGAGATACCTTTATTGGTAAAAATATTGGCTTTTTGTCCTTGAGCACACTTAGCGAGACTAAACTCTACAATTTCTACCCATTTAAAGAGAGACGACAGGCATCCCCATCGCTTTTATATAGGAGTATCCCTGAGGCCACTGACATAGAGCGATTTTCGTATAACCATAAAAAATGGTTCCGGTAAGTGTTCGTTATTTGTTTTATCAGCCAATGGATGAAAGCATCAAAACATGGACTCTTCGTTTTCCCGCCAAAGAAAACCCTGATACGGAGAAGGCATTGTTCGATTGGCCAATCGTGTTGCAGTATGACGTCAAAGCGAAGTATGCGTTGATTTCTAGAATATCTCGGGCATGAAGTTTTTTCACCCCGAGCGTTCGCTTAACCAACCAAAAGCCACGCGCGTTTGTAGCCGTTCGATCAACCAATGAAATCGCTCTATTTCCGTTTGTTTGTTGTTTCTGTCTTGTTCGCGCGTTTTCATTTCAAGGTCATACGAAAATCGCTCTACCTCTGAATATCCCATGATGTTGTCTTGTTTGAGAGATAAAGGATTGAGGTTCGAATAAGTTTTTTTATTCTTTTTTTCGATCTTTCTTTATCTACATGCGGCTTTGCTTATCTGTTGTTGGGTAGCCTGCGAGCCTTTAAAGCATTAGTCAAGAGAAGAACAGCTAATTGGTTCAACAAAGGATGGTTGTCCTGTGGCCAGCAAGTCTGGATCACCAACGATCCCAGAGCCCTTGGTCACAAGGAACAGACAGTAAGTCGTACTTTAAAATGTAATGGAGGCTTCTGGTCTTCAGATTTAGACTGACATGTAATTTTGCGAGCTGTTGTGGTCACATTTGATTAAGGGTTGGTTTACTGCAGCAGACTCTTGCTCTGACGACATAAAACCGGTTTTGACAGAAAAATTTTCCGTATTAGCCTGTTGGAAACCCGCCAGTCTGGTTGAGCTCGGAGAATCAGCGCAGAAGACCTTCTTCTTGAGGGTATATTCCACGGAACGCGTCCGCGAGATGAACAACCATCTGTAAACCCAAGATAACTGAAGCAGTGTAGCACCCCAGAAGAATATCTCGTTCATCCAGGGAGGCACAGAATCCTTATTAGGGCATAAAACGACATCTGTATGAAGGTCGGGTAAACTATCTTTTCGTGAAAAGTCGTAAAATTTATTCAAATGTTGCGTTTTTTCCACAAGGGCAAACTTCTGTGCTTCGAAAAAACGGGAGGTTACAGCGTCCATAGAGACATCTAGGGAAATCTTAACTCTGAGGATTTGTCCCTCACACTGAATTTCTTGCTGAGATTGATCTGTCCAGGATGTGTACGAAAAAGGTTCACTGTGGGGCTTTCTTCCTACTTTCACCGTCTCCTCCCTTGTTCCTTGATATTCTCTGCGGCCCGTCGCAGGGTTAGTACTGTACTCAGCGTAACGATATGTCTGCCAATTGTACCACTCAATCTGCATCTCGACTACAGGAGGTGTTCTGTGAAGGGACTGAATATATTCCCATCAGTTTTTCACATACGTATTTACAAGCCACCATGTGTAAGATTCAGCGCCTTTATTGTATCATTGTCATAAGAGCATGGTACAGATTAGCTTGTAGTCTCTCATAGGCCATTTTACAGTTGTGGGCTTAGTATCCTTGCCACTGAGTGAATGTGAGGCTGAGCTTGTTTTGATACAAACTCCTTCCTTTTCTTACGGAAATTGAGCTTAAAAATACTAATTAGCATAAGAACAACATGATTCACATAATATAGCAGAGAGGTTTGTATCAAAACAAGGTGAACTCCAACCTTGTTTCCACCTGTAACTGTAAAACGGGCTATTAGTTGTTTTCTTGTTGTATTTTCAAATTTTTAGACTTTCTACATGTTTGTAAACTTCTTATCGCGGACTTTCCTTCTAAAGACATAATAAAGAGGGCCGCCCACGGCTCATGTTGACACACCCCAATGTCGTATATCAATTTTTTTGCCTCAAAATGACACTATGTTTATTTCTCGTTAACCAAACTCAGTGTAAGATATAAAAATTCAAAAAACGTTACGGAAAATTACTTTTTGTGAAACTTGAAACGTTCTCAAGACGAAGCACCTATGTGCTCACGTGTATATTTCTATCGAGGAAATGAGAAGCAACGAATTTGAAGAACATTAATGTTGTACTATTACGAACGTCAAATTCCTTAAAAGTGCCGTATACGGGTCTCGTACATTGTACCGAGTACTTAACCTCGCTTTTCCTCGGGGGAGGGGAGGGGGGAAGGGGGCGCTAATTCGAAGCAGGGCGCTTATTTGAAGCTGGGCGCTAAAAATCCTGACCCATTGAGACCGGGGGGACTCCCATATAACAGGGACAGGGATGCGTCAAAAGACAATTACAATTAAACCCCTAAACGAAATTAATTTGAGCTTGTCTCAGGATTTCTTTGACAAGGGAGACTACATCAGTTTCAACACAGTATGACAGTGTTTGTTTGTTATATCAAAGTATTTCTTTACGCACTGAGGATGAGATTGGTTGAAATCATCCTCTCTTGCCTTAAGAGATACCTTTATTGGTAAAAATATTGGCTTTTTGTCCTTGAGCACACTTAGCGAGACTAAACTCTACAATTTCTACCCATTTAAAGAGAGACGACAGGCATCCCCATCGCTTTTATATAGGAGTATCCCTGAGGCCACTGACATAGAGCGATTTTCGTATAACCATAAAAAATGGTTCCGGTAAGTGTTCGTTATTTGTTTTATCAGCCAATGGATGAAAGCATCAAAACATGGACTCTTCGTTTTCCCGCCAAAGAAAACCCTGATACGGAGAAGGCATTGTTCGATTGGCCAATCGTGTTGCAGTATGACGTCAAAGCGAAGTATGCGTTGATTTCTAGAATATCTCGGGCATGAAGTTTTTTCACCCCGAGCGTTCGCTTAACCAACCAAAAGCCACGCGCGTTTGTAGCCGTTCGATCAACCAATGAAATCGCTCTATTTCCGTTTGTTTGTTGTTTCTGTCTTGTTCGCGCGTTTTCATTTCAAGGTCATACGAAAATCGCTCTACCTCTGAATATCCCATGATGTTGTCTTGTTTGAGAGATAAAGGATTGAGGTTCGAATAAGTTTTTTTATTCTTTTTTTCGATCTTTCTTTATCTACATGCGGCTTTGCTTATCTGTTGTTGGGTAGCCTGCGAGCCTTTAAAGCATTAGTCAAGAGAAGAACAGCTAATTGGTTCAACAAAGGATGGTTGTCCTGTGGCCAGCAAGTCTGGATCACCAACGATCCCAGAGCCCTTGGTCACAAGGAACAGACAGTAAGTCGTACTTTAAAATGTAATGGAGGCTTCTGGTCTTCAGATTTAGACTGACATGTAATTTTGCGAGCTGTTGTGGTCACATTTGATTAAGGGTTGGTTTACTGCAGCAGACTCTTGCTCTGACGACATAAAACCGGTTTTGACAGAAAAATTTTCCGTATTAGCCTGTTGGAAACCCGCCAGTCTGGTTGAGCTCGGAGAATCAGCGCAGAAGACCTTCTTCTTGAGGGTATATTCCACGGAACGCGTCCGCGAGATGAACAACCATCTGTAAACCCAAGATAACTGAAGCAGTGTAGCACCCCAGAAGAATATCTCGTTCATCCAGGGAGGCACAGAATCCTTATTAGGGCATAAAACGACATCTGTATGAAGGTCGGGTAAACTATCTTTTCGTGAAAAGTCGTAAAATTTATTCAAATGTTGCGTTTTTTCCACAAGGGCAAACTTCTGTGCTTCGAAAAAACGGGAGGTTACAGCGTCCATAGAGACATCTAGGGAAATCTTAACTCTGAGGATTTGTCCCTCACACTGAATTTCTTGCTGAGATTGATCTGTCCAGGATGTGTACGAAAAAGGTTCACTGTGGGGCTTTCTTCCTACTTTCACCGTCTCCTCCCTTGTTCCTTGATATTCTCTGCGGCCCGTCGCAGGGTTAGTACTGTACTCAGCGTAACGATATGTCTGCCAATTGTACCACTCAATCTGCATCTCGACTACAGGAGGTGTTCTGTGAAGGGACTGAATATATTCCCATGTGATAATGCGACTCAAGCCTTTTCTCTCCACGGAAAAGAACGCTTCAATTGCCACAAAAAGTGCACAAAAACCACACATTGCCACTGCCCAGTAGAAGAGTGGGGAATAGGCACTACCTTCTTCATGTGTAGACAGGCAAACACAGACAGAGCAAAACCACACCCAGAAAGCGAAGTTGAAAAAGGCGGAAAAAGTGCGCACCATTAACATATAACGAGTGTCCATGATCTTTCCTACAGCTTTCGAGCGCTCAGGGGTTCCTACTTGGGTACGTGAACAACAGCGCGCAAACGTAGTCAAAATTATAGCCAACCATATAAAAACGGGACAAAGAACGTGACAGGCAAAGAAGGCAATGACAAATATCATAAACCCCTCCGAACGCTCCGGTGTGTCTTCACCATCGGGAGAGATAGTAATTTCCGTGGGATACGGTCTCGGGGGTACTGTTTTCGGCGCATTGGTTTCCGGATTAACAGTCACGGGGCTTGGCGGACGACATGTTTGCTGAGATTCTAGCATCCAACTTTTGCGTCCTTTATCTTGTTCGCAGATGTAAAACTCCGTAGGTGAGGATATGTACCCTGTCACGCAAAACGAAGTCGCGATATCTCCCGGACGCTTTCCTGTATACGCGACGGAGACCGACGAATCTGGAACCCCAGGATCGGAGCACAGTTGGCGGCTTTCACAAGCTGCCCCGTAGGCGCTATCCTCACAAAGACAAACAGTCTCGTTGCCTGTAGTGTAAACACAAGTACCCCTGTTCGTACATCTTGAGGCTCCATGGCACTTGTTCACACCATTGGCGATTCCACGACATTTGATCCTTAGTCCACTAACCGTAGTCCATTCCGATCCACTCAAATATTCCCAGTCATGTGTGATGTATTCCGGTCTCAGTGCCAAGTCTCGAACGCGAAAATAATCGCCGTTTGGACTTGAATAACTGCTTCCAACCATCCAATAGCCATTGCGGTAATATAAATACCAATTTTGACGGCTATGCCGCAGAACAGGTCTCACGGACCTGTATCCTCCAGGTACTTTTGCGAAATAGTCTGTTCGAGGATCATTCAGAACTTCACCTCCACTTCCGGTTATAGTGTCATTGAAGTAAAGTTTCCCCGAATCGCATTGAAAATAATCATCATCTACGCAAATAGCTTTAATGTAAGGTCCTCGTTCTATCTTTTTGTAAGATTTATCAAGTGGGGAGTAGTACATCCATACCTTCACGATATCACCGAACAAATCATTCTTGTTTAGTGTTCCAGAAGAGAGCCAAGTCGTCGGATCGAAGTCAGGAGCCAGTTGAGCAGCTAAGCCATAAATTTCACCGATTTTATGACCAAACAACAAAACCTTTACATTGTCTTCTTTTCCATCAGCATAGTAAAAGAACAGACCAGACGGTTTGTTCAGATAGACGGGAAAGTTGTTGTTCTCTGAGAAGAGATCGTAGACTCCCTGGACCTGTATCCACGGCATCAAGTCCTCATTAACATTCTGAAAGAATATTTTGGAGCACATCTTCTTCTGGGCTAAACTTGATCCGAATGTTAACAAACTCACCGCAAGCCAATAAATTGGGAACATTCTGCTTCTTTTTTGCTTGCAAATTCAACTTCAGAGAGAATAAAAATGACAGGCCTCCTCTCAGTGAAACGTGCTTTCACAAGTGTGGAACAGGAAGTAGTTTCGCAAGTATCGATCCCATACGTCACTTCTGGTTATGTCACGCCTTTTATTCACGTTATTCTACCTGGCGACAAAAAACGGCTGCGAAGTAGACTAGTTCTTAAATGAATCGTCATTTATGATGACATTATCACGCATTGTCAGTAAGTCTAGCACCCTTTCTAGTATTTCTAGTCTCCTTCGGAGCCGCTCAGGCCGGAGTCACGCATTTGAGCAGCTGCGTTGGGGCGGGGAGCATTACGTGACTCTGGCAGGAGACTATAGTCGCTTACGTGTAGTGGGATGTATCCCATGAAAGGGATTAAGCCCCATTATGCTACACTTCAGAGGTCGTCAGAGAATCTAAATTACCAATTATTTTAGCAGTTATTACAAGTCTGAGGCGTCAGCAGTTTTCGAACATCGCGCCGGCTCCAACAACAAAATCATAAAAGAGGATGGGGAGAGAGCGTCAGTGCGAGTAAAGTTGGGTGGTT
Source organism: Porites evermanni (assembly GCA_942486025.1). NCBI lineage: Eukaryota > Metazoa > Cnidaria > Anthozoa > Scleractinia > Poritidae > Porites > Porites evermanni. The sequence continues at coordinate 26,292 of CALNXI010003530.1, read as the reverse complement.
AGGGGAGCGAAAGGGGTTTTCTTTTCCAATCCCCGCCCCCAATTCGAGAGTTTGCTTGAAGGGTAGTGCTAAACGCGCAAGGAAAATCATGGTTTGCACAGAAAATGCCGATCAAAATTCCGGTACGTTTCAGGGCCTCTGAAGTAATTTTCAAGACCTTTATCGCATGGCTTTAACTATTAGAGATACGCATTTACCCATGCTAACAATAGCGAGCTTACGCAACACGATGACGATATTGTAATTGTGTAAATTGCATATTTGTTCACCCACTTAGCACTTAACTCGTTTAAACGTGTCCGAGCTGGAATTGGGTAGTGTTGGATTTTGAGGAGAGGGGAAAACCAGAAAACCGGAGAAAAACCTCTTGGAGCTAAGGAGAGAACCAACAACAACTTGAACTCAACCATCATATGAGATCGACGCCGGGATTTGAAACCTGACCACATTGGTGATAGGCGAGTGTTCTCACCACTGCGCAAGCCTTGCTCCTCTTAAGAAGAGCACGGCAAAATGATTGTGTGCGACAAACGTGACAGGGCAAAGGAAGGTGAAGTTAAGAGTTTGGCGTAAATGTTTCAAACCTAACTCCCCTTTCACAGCAAGGCACATAGTGGGGCACCGCATACCTTCTACAAACGTTGAAACAAGGCCAAAATTGACTTTAGTGAACAAAATGTATGAATTGTGATAAGGCATCAACGTATGTTTACTACCGCTCTCCATTAATAACGAAAAGGAAATTTACTGTTACCTAAAATTTAAAAGTACTCAAGTGACATTCAAGTTCTTTTGAAGACGGTGGCAGAAGTTCAAGAGCTTTTCAAGACTTTACAAAGATTGATCAACACAGAACCGGAAGAAGATCTTTTAATATATATGGCTACTTGCTCGAGCGGAAAAGATGAAGCGAATACTGTGTTCTGATTGGCTACCCACCGAGCGGGCGTACGGTCCTCTTTACTGCTCGGGATTTCCCGCGTTGGTTTCGTAAAGAGAAAAATATCTCGATCCTTAATTGAACAAACTTATTCGGTCACGATGGCTGGATAATAGCCTTGTTTCTTTTTTTTTTGTGGTCAATGGGTGTGTCCCACATGCACACTCCCCTCAATAACTACAATAAAGGGTTTGGGAATTTTATTCATTTTACCCACAAGGGCCTGTCGAAATCTTGGATTACTCGGATTACTACAAGGCCTGCGGGAATTAGGAGATCTGGGACCTGTAAAAATTGTTTGGGTTGTTATAAATCCCCAAACAAACCAGCTGCATAACCCAACATCAGAGAACACAAAAACAAGTAGAAAATAGTGTTACTTTTTAGGTATAATATAAATAAGTGAACTGTTTACAGTATACACAATATCAGTCATGAGGCTGCCAAGAGTTCCTGTCGCATCTTTTTTAACTTGGTTATCCAGCGAGCTGTCTTAGTTTCTTCATCTTCATGAAGCTGAAATGATATAAACAAAGAGAATAATTGGAAACTTTTTCAACATCTTCTCGTGATAAACAAAATTAGACGCACATGGTAAAACTGCTCAGTAGCTTTCATTTGAATGGTCACAAATAAAGATTTCAAACACATTTCAGATTAAATTTACAACACCCTTATGCAGCATAATAAATAGTACCACAGGAAAGTACTGCTCAGCAGCTTTCATTTGAATGTCACACTTAAGATTTCATCCACAACCTCAGTAGTTAGAACCATCTTGCACAGCATAATAAACAGTACCACAGGAGAGTACAGCTCGGCAGCTTTCATTTGAATGGTCACACTTGGATTTTATCCACAGACTCAAAAAAGTTAGAACCATTTCACAAAGCCGTCATTCCACGGTTTAAATCCACGGAAACACTCAAAAAACGTTTAATCTTTTTCGACTCTATTTGTCCACTTTTATTTTTTATTATTTGGTTCTAATAAAAGTTGTATTTTTTATCTTAATACCATGACCAGCACAATACAGACACCCTGTTAATACTGACCCTTCTTATGGCTCCTTCAGTGGCTGTATTAACGGGGTTTCACCGACTCTCATTACACATAAATGAGGGCTTCTAGCAAAAAAAAACCTTCAAGTTTTTCCAGTTTTAATAATGATTTAGGTTCTGATCATTTGAAACAAAGACAATGTCATCTTGAGGCTGAAGTTCTGAGGAACAAATAAGTGACCCTCTTTGAATCAGCGACCTCTTCTCAGTTAAAAAATAAACCAAGCCACCGGTTGCTATTTTGAGTAGCCTTCATAGCTGGTGGTCTTGCCGGGTAAGGGTGCAAATAAATGGTTTCTCACCATTGCCCCTCCCTGACAAGACCACCAGCTACACTATGGCAAGCAATTACAGTATATACACTAGACTTACCCATGAGGCAAACAGTCCCTCCTTGTCTACTGACTGTGATACAACTGGCTGTGATGTTATCTTCACTTCAGGCGCTGTAGTTTGACCAGCAGTGTCAGGTATTGATCCACCAACTCCAAACATGGCCTCCTCATGACTTCCATCTATGTTCTTAGCACCACTCTGACACATAAAAATTTTAAAAAAACACGATTTTTTACTTTGAGAAGTTTGAGATGCCTCACAGATGTCATAAACAATAATTTATTATTGGATGAGGTTTTTGTGATATCCCGAATAATCAAGGTTGAATTATCAGCCAAGCCAAAGGCAGAGGCTGATAACACTTACCGAGACCTTGATTATTGTGGATATCACAAAAACCGAATTTTATACTAAATTGTATGATTATACATTATTTTAAAGAAAATAAGGACAAACACAGCATCAAATGGAACACAGTTTGACATTGCTCTTGGAAATCACGAATTGAGTGCACAACCTACAGATTAGTCACTAGTCTGCTAGCACATAACCAACTTATCTGTAGGTTGCACTGATTTTCAAAGTTAGCTGTAGGCTGTTGGCCAATGAATAGACAGATAAGGAGTATATTATTTGTGAAACCCTTCAGCTGACCCTTGGTTATTTCAGACCTGTAAAACATACCTAATTCTACACCCTGGTTTCAGAAAACACAAAACCTTAAAATAATCCATACTAATTCATATTCAAAGGTCTAAAATCTGCACCCAATTTCAGGCTAAAGGGGGTAAAGACCACACCTTTTGGGATCACAAATACCTACAGTGAAACCCCACCTTATGGCCACCTCAGTAATACAGCTATGTCGTTATTATGGCCACTTTTTTTGGCCACCCAGCAAAACCACCATACATTTTCATGTAAAAAACCCTCTTTAATACAGTCACCCTATTAATATGGCCAATTTTTTTTGGCCCATTGGTGACTGTATTGATGGGATTCCACTGTATTTGCAGATACATGTACAATAGAGAAGCCCCCCCACCCCCCTGTCCCCCATCTCCACCACCACCACCACCCCCATAGTCACAGAGGCCACATTTCAATATTTTAGAAGCACAATTTTGATATCATCACCTGTTGTCCCCTAGAAGTAGAAGATGAACTGAAGGACTGAGGAACAAACTCGTTGCTTTCTATGCGTAATATGGCCTCTTTGTCAGGCGCTAGTTTTTCTATTGAATAAACCAGTCAAGATTATTAAGCTCACTACTACTCAAAGAACATTATCTTATTTTTTAATAATTAGAATAAGTGTCTTACAAACGAAATTTCAATAAATATGCTTGGTCTGATATATATTCTTTCTTAAAATAAAATTTTGAAACCATAATCCAGGGCACCTAATGTGGGTTGCATAACCCTGGTACCTCCCTTCCTTCCTTTCAATGTTGTTTACCAATTTTGAAAACAAGTCTTGAAATAATTCTTAAATATTTTTTTTTGATCAGTTTTTAAAATGTCAAGCCCAACATTGGCTTTATTTCATTTCTTTATTAGGTAGTTCTAACTTTTAAGTCTGTGGATCAATTACTGTGGTATGACCATTGAAATGAAACCACTAAAAGTCTTGAGGAAAGCTTCCCCACATTACCATGATATTTAGTATGTAGTTTTAATGTTTGAGTCTATGAATCAATTCCTGAGGTGTGACCATTCAAATGAAACCTCTCCCCATCCAACCTGGATGCAAGCCCGTATCTTGCTTAGATTGAAATGAATTTGTTATATCATGACATTTTGAAGCTTAATTAAAGACCAGTAAATGTAAAATGTATTTCGATCAGCAATGCTATAGCTTGTTTCAAAGTGCTTTTTCTGTTCAAGTTATAAGTCCCTCGGAAATAAGCCTCTCCATTTATAAGCCCTCCTAAACCCCTTACAAGGATGTACATTATAAGCCGAGGGCTTATAACAGGGGTGGATCCAGGATTTTTTTTAGGAGGGGGTGCACTGGTCTCTTGCTCTACTTCAACACCAATAAACCACATAGTTTTTTTTTTTCGCAGAATACCAGTTGTATTAGAAAACTGCAGGTCATCTCAGGTAGGGGGGTGCACACCCCCTGTACCCTCCCCCTAGATCCGCCCCTGTATAAGCAGCAGTTTACAGTATTTATTTTTCTAAACTTTACAATATTTTGACTTTGGCATTTCTGGGGGTGAAACGATTGATCAAAACACTCTAGGGAAAAAAAAAACATGGTAAGAAAGGAAACATACTCAATTCTTTGGTTGCTTTATCTCTTTTCAAGACTTCATCTTTAGATTCTGAAAAAAAAAATAAAAAAATATTATTGTGTTTCAGTCAACAAGCTCTTAGTGCAGTGTCTGCGACAGATATTTCAACATTAACTGTATCTCAAAAAAAGATCAAACCAATGCAAGAAAACTGACGAATACCTGCTTTGGCAAGAGCTTTCTTCATCTTCTTTTTGGTTTGTTCTCTTGAAGCCTAAATTCCAAAACACAAAAATTGAAGTAAATTTACAAATGTAATGTAATGATAAAAATATTCACTTAAAGTACTACTAGGATAAAGGAGAAGACGTAAAGAAATGCAGAAGGCATAAACAAAACCTGGATCAGGCCAGATCTGATCAGAGGGCTTGGGATAAGGTAACAGTTTGATTCAATCCAGTTGATCAAGCCGGCCAATAGTATTTCATCAATAAAAAAAATGATGCTTTGCATTACTTGTTCAAAAGTTTTATTCATGATTGTAATTATTGCCAATAGGAATCTCACATTTGCCTTTTAATAATATGTCATGTTGTATGATTTTCAACTGTTAGACAATTAAAGCTGGACTGGCTCCTTTAAAGCTTACCTGGGAACTTGAGGTTGAACTCCTGTAAAAATAATAATGATAATGTTGAACTGAATATCACTTTATTAGCACTTTCCAGCACTTGGATCATCATCAGAATTTTGTCATTGTAACAGCATTTTACCATGCCCTTTACTTTTGCCAACAAAGAATACAAAATGAATGAGAGTAAGGCATACTTCTGCTATCGTGCAACCAGGGAAAAACAGTCAACTCTCTTTTGATAGACACTTCTATAAGATGGACTTCTAAAGATGATCCCTGGCTTTCTTTACTCATTTAGTTGACTCTGACTATAAGTCAGACATCTATCTACGATGGACACCAAAAATAAAATTGGTCCCTGCCTTCCTTTACCCCCTTTAGTAGACTTTCTATAAGACGGACATCTCTCTTAAATGGACACCTAGAGTTGGTCCCTGTCTTTATTTACTCCTTTTAGTTGACACTCTATAAGATGGGCATATCTCTTTTAGATGGACACCAAGGGTTGGTCTCTGCCTTTCTTTACTCCTTATAGTTGACATCTCTCTTATACAGAAATTTCTCAAGTTTAGCCACTTTCCTATGTGATAGCTGGAATCATTACGGTCAATGAAAAAAAAGGTGCAGAATTCATATGGAAACAATTTCCTGTCATTGTCTTCTTTGAATTCTTTTATACCCAGAGTGAACGATGAAGTGTTGTACAAGGTGGTTCTAATTATTTTTGTGTGTTGATGAAATCATATGGTGTTACCATTCCTTTGGTAAAATTTCATTTCACTGAAATGAAATTTTCAACTTTAGTTGAATACCTTTGACTTTGGTTACCTCTGGGAGTTAAAAGGCTGACCTGGTTTCATGTGCATGACTAATCACTACATTGCTTTGCTCATTCAGCTTTCTGTACTTTTTATATTCAGCTATTGCACGCATGGTGATCACATGGACATAAGGCTTTGCAAATTGCAAAACATGTTGAATTTCATTTGAATCCTGTGTGAAGACCTGTGTTCGAGTTTTCCATGTCTGTTTTTTGTTTTTTAAAACCTGGTTTGATGAAACATCTCTACTTGGTGCGAATGGGGCATTAGTGTGTAGTATTCTGCGTCATTTGACTTGCCCTGTCACCTCACCAAAGTACAGGGTGACTTGTTAAAATGTCCCTTGATACTACATGCTGAACCATCCAATAAAATCATTGAAATAACATATGTGTTGGTTAAATTTTATCCTTCTTGGATGAATTGTTTTCCTTGTTTTCTTTGATATCATCAATCACCAGACATAAAAATAAAGAAAAAGAACACTCGATGCAAAAATAAAATTGAACTGCAACATAATAATATGAGGCACCCCTCACTTTTTATCTTTCCTACTTCTTCTTCTTTCTTCATCACTTGAATAACTACTGCTTCTGCTACTGCTTGATCGGCTGTACCTGCGATCTGAAAAGAATACAAAAATATTGTGGTTGACAGGGAGCAGTTGACAAAACTTGATTACTAATCTGCAATAACTGCTGCTTGGTTAGCTCAGTAGGGAAGAGTTCCGGTTTGCAGCGCAGGAGGACAAAGGTACAAACCCCGGCCGAACCACAAACCTGCAGGGTCTTGGTAAGATCACACTGGCTGTAAGTTAAGACCTAGTCTCAATTAAGATAATCGGATCACTAGGGTGAAGGTTTAAAAGCCTTGCCTCCTTCCTCTTTCTTTCATTAGTGAAATCGAAGGGGATGTGAAAAAAACCAAATTACTGTTCAAAAATACTAGGGAAAGTTTTGCCAGTGGTATTGTCTACCTCACTGCACTCGTCATGGCTAAACTAAGAATACCCGGCTACTAAAATATTCTTCAACAACTCCTGCCACTGTGGTCTGCAGTGCTATACATGTAACAAACTCGGTTCTATAATCCACATGAACAGAAACAAGCATGCTATAATGTAATATACCTCATTCTTTAATCCACAAATCCCAACTAAGACAGTTTTAAAATATAGCAGCAACTATATGTTATTGTTGGTAGGGGAACACATATCACTAGGGATATATGTTTCCCAGTTAGGGGAACACATATCACTAGGGATTGTTTCCTGAGTAGGGGAACACATATCATTAGGGATATATGTTTCCCGTGTAGGGGAAGACCTTTCCTGGGTAGGGGTACACATATCACTAGTGATATGAGTTTCATGGGTAGGGTAACTCATATCCCTAGTGATGTGTGTTCCCCTACCCCAGGAACACATATTTCTAATGATATTTGTTCCCCTACCCCAAATTACATATCCTCCCTAGGAACACATATTACATATCCCTAGTGATATGTATTCCCCTACCCAGGAAACACATATCACTAGGGATATATGTTTCCCCAGTAGGGGAACACATATCACTAGGGATCACTAGGGATTTGCCTGTTGACATTAGATCGATCGATGATGTAAATAAGTTTAAATCTAAATTGAAGACCTTTCTTTTTAAACGAGTTTACGAACTATCTTAGGTTTTTTTATTTTGTATTTTTGTGACTATATATATATGTATATATGTAATGATTTTAGGATTTTTATTTTTTATTCAGACCTTTTTAAGTAATGTAAAGCGCTTAGAACTGAAAAGTATAAGCGCTATATAAATATTTTATTATTATTGTTATTACGGATATATGTTACCTGGGTAGGGGAACACATATCACTAAAGAGGCATCTTTCCCAGGTGGGGGAACACATATCACTTGATATGTGTTTCATGGGTAGGGGAACTCATATCCCTAGTGATGTGTGTTCCCCTACCCCAGGAACACATATTTCTAATGATATTTGTTCCCCTACCCCAAAATTACATATCCCAAGTGAAATGTGCTTCCCCTCCCTAGGAACACATACTACTTATCCCTAATGATAGCATTCCCTTACCCAGGAAACACACGTCAATAGTGATATGTGTTCCCCTAACCAGAAACACATATTCTCAAGTCATATGTGTTCCCCTACAAGGGAAACACATATCACTAGGGATATTATCCCGAATGGTGTGCGGCCCCCAGACTCCTGGCCTGGTAGGGGGCCTCTGGCTCCCGGCAGGCCTGACTTGTCCCCAGTTGTCTCCAAGTTGTCTCTACTCATTAACTAAGCTGATTTAGCAACAGAACGGGAATGTCAATTGATGACAGCCCGCGCAAATCAAACAACTGACTTGACCCATGGCAGAGCTGCAAATTGGGCACCGGAAGCCACGTTCAGTCCTTTCTGCGCACTTTCCCATCGTCATTCATTCTGTTGCTAAATCGGCCTATTGGGCTGACTTAGTCAAGCCAGTTGTTTGAATTGTGCATGCCGTCGTCAACTGACTTTCCCGTTCTGTTGCTAAATCAGCCTATTATTTACTAGGGAAGCGCTTAGTCTTCCAAACCAAATACTAAGAATGAGAGACGACTGGAGACGAGTCAGCGTGCTGGCTTCTTTCCCTTATTCTCCTGCTACTTGAAATCTTTTTGACAACCCTCTTCTACTATTTCAGATCAGTGCTTCATAATTAGTTGTCAGACGTAAAAAGTTTATACGGCAACTACTCACCTTTTCGACTTGATCTGATTTTTTTTTATCAAGAAGGAAAAGCAGACGATCATAAATTAGTCTCTTATTTACCAGGGAAACAAAGAAACGCGACAGAAAAATGTGTTGGTTCCAGAATTCCAAACCTGCTCCTTCTGTAGTCGTCATAACTGCTACTCCTTGATCGACTTCGTTTCCGTTCCCGGGAACGCGACCTTTTACGTCGTTCCCGGCTTCTGCTCCGCCTGTCGCGTTTCTTGGAAGACTTGTATTTCTTTCGTCTATCGTCGTCAGAATCGGAGCTGTATTTACCCATTTCTTTCTAATTTGGAGTTTCCAAATTTGTGGTTGTGTCCGCCATGTTCAATTTAAATGACCTAGAAGGATTATGGGACAAAAAGTTTGGTACCAGTCCCCACCGTCATTGTACCAGGAAAATGCCAGCTTGGGACTCCTCAACTCCCCCCCCCCCCCCCCCCCCCCCCCTCGTTTTAAGTCTATAAGACGCGTTCTTCTCTATATTTCACACTAGAAATAGCAAGCAGCCAAGTTTTTTTCTTCGACGCTTGCTCCATTAGTTGATTTATACAGCTTGGATAACACTGGGATAAGGCTAATGCATGCATAAACGTAAAAATAAAATCAATGTTTCAAAATCATTGTTTCCAACAAAACATGGCTATCTTTCCGAGAAACTATGGTCAGGCCTGACAGCCGTCCTTTCTGAAGTAAGTTGAGCGGTCTAAAAACTTAGATCGATATAATCTTCCTTTTGGTGATTAAACGATGTATACTAGGGGCCGAATCGACTCACATGATTGTAGTACAATAAAGAATTGGAAGCTAAAGGTGATATCACAAGGAACGACGATTTTTAGCGCAACACAGCGTTACAACATTGTTGTTCCATTGTTTCGAAGGGCTGCAATATTGTTCCAACATTTGAATCCTGTGTTGCGCTAAAAATCGTCTTTGCAAATCGTCCCGTGTAACATCACCTTAAGTGTGTAACCAGGAGATCGCAAGCGCGGGTCAACGCGGTTTCATCGAAATAGCCAAATGTGCTATTTTTAGAACAAACTGCACCACCATCGACGTCACAAACACGAACGGGAACCTGCGAATTTGCGCGGCTCTTGTGTGAAATTTCAGGAGATGGACGATCGTTTTGCTACTTTATTTGAGTGTTCTCTGAACTTTCCAATTCAAGTGCCTCATATCTCGATAGGCAATGCATGCACAGTGGAAGAATGAGCCAGTGTTACATAAACATTATTTGCATTACTAGAAATACGTTTATGGCAAAAAAACCTCGCGAAGCTGTAATGGCACTGTGGTTCCCCCCATTCCGTTCAGGCCATTTGAAAAGCTCCGAAAGTATGGGCTGTCATAAATTTGTGGCCATTTTAATTTTCTACTCTTGTTCATCATCAGCTTCCCTGCTAGCAGAGGTCTCTCAGGAAGGAGCCGAGGATAGCGGACTCGCTCGCTATGGAAAGCTTAGTGCTTAAAAGCTAGGGCGATTAACAATAGGCTGATGTAGCAACAGAACGGAAACGTTAGTTAACGACGGAGAAAGCGTGCGGAAAGGGCTAAACCCAACTGCCTAATTTACCGCTCTGCCATTGGTCAAGACAGTTGAATGAGTTGCGCACGCCTTCGCCAACTGACGTTTCCGTCCTGTTGCTAAAACGAAAACGTTGAAGAGAGACTGAACAATACTGACCAAACAACTCGACCCCACATCACAATAGACAATAGCTTACTAAAAACACAAATGCTCTAGACTACGAGTAGTCCCCATTTTTTCTCAGGGAAAGCCGCGTCTCGCCTTTCTCGCGTGGGTTGATTAATTTCATGCGCGCTCCTCGCTCTACTATCCCTGAGGAAAAATGGGGACTACTAGTAGTCTAAAAAAGCACCGGTGCTGACCGTTAGTATTGCAGCTCATAAATAGCCTTTGCACGCGCAAAAGAAATTAGCAACAAGGATTGTTTATGACATCACTAAATTAAACCTCACTTTTGGAAGAAGAAAAACGAAATTGAAACTTAACGGAAAGATTATATAGAGTGGTGAAGTGATTTTTACTCCCCAAAAAATTCTTCTGAAGAATTTGAAATTTTCCGTCGACTAAGGATGGCACAGATGTATATAGCTACGAGCAGCTATTAGCAATTGTAAACCAACAAAATGCTACCATAGCCCAACAAGCTGCAGTGATTTATAACCTGCGATCAGAGCGACAGTGGCTGGAAGAGGATAATCAGATCCAGAGAGAGAAGTTGGAAAAATCTCAAAAGAATCTCACCGATCTGGCCAAAGATCGAAAAAGTTAAAAGAAAATAAGTTGAAAAAAGAATTACAGCGGCTAAAGAAATCGCGAGAGGAAATCAAGAGGAGGCTGTTTCGTGAGGTTTCTTTCTTTCACATCATTTAGTTCTCTTATAAAGGAGATTAAACGTTGTGAAAGGAAGAAACCTCAAGCTGAAGGCTCACTGCACTGTACAATTGATGAACTGTTGGAGAAGCTTGATCAGAGGACCAAGTAGCTTCAGCAGAAGGAACAAGACGCTATCGAAGCGTACACTTAGCCTTCGTGGTATCATGCGTATCTGAAGATTTTTTGTGTCAGGCACGTGTGACCGTCACAATATATTGTTAATTGTTCAGGGTTAGTTGAAATGGGTGAAAATGAAGACACTCACTTGAGTGTTTCGGGTGAAGAAGGTCGTTCAACAATTTTATTGGCTCATTACATTTTGTGGTTCTAGTTGAGGACAAAGTTATTTAGCAACGCTGGTTACGCCGCAAAATTGCACAAAAATGCTTAGAAATCTTAATTTTTTTAAAAAAGAATAACTCATTTCATCCGGGTATGATCCTATTTATTTTGCTTTAAAGATACTAAAATACAGATTAATTAAGATTGTAAATATTTCTTTTGTTTCAAAGAGCTGAAATTAATAATTAACTGTTTTGTTAACCGTAACTGGAAAAAAAACACAACAACGGATAGCCGTAAAAGAGCCAAAATTTCATTCGATAACCGTAAACGCCACCAACCCATTGAGACCTTCTTTGAAGCTGGTGGAGTGTATTTATCATGAATTCAAAGATATATTTGAGGAAAGTTACTTATAATTATTAGTTGTTGTTGTTGTAGTAACTTTCCGCCCTCCTTTTCCCGGCAAGTTTTTTTGTTTGTTTATTTCGTTCGAACGGAAAATTCATCGCACGATATCTCCCACATCTTCGTCAAAAACACTCTCACTCACGTGTTTAACATGAGCAGTATTACATTCACAGTTCTCCGTTTAGGGTTATTGTCAAAGAGCTTCTCTTCACGGTTTTGCCTCAGATTCAGAGGAGGTAATGAAGAAAGAAATGGAATTTATTCATCTCCTACGGAGGTAATTTCCGACGCCATTTTTGTTTATCCTTTGCGCGGCACCCTCGCGCGTGTCAAACGAGATGCACAATTTGTGCTAAAAATAGCACATTTGGCTATTTCGATGGAGCCAACTTCATTACTGGAAAAGATATCCAGTTTTTTACCACAACTTTCAATGAAAGTTCTACTTTTTCTACAAGTGAGACTTTGAAATGTCGATTGCATGCATTTATGTTGTGAGAGAAACTGTGACAAAAACCTCTTTTTCAGTTTCTCAAACTGCCTGGCAGCTGGTACTCTCCCACGCAGCCTCTTTTTACCGTTCTCAGACAGTCTAGCACGTGGGTGGAACGAACACTGCCTAAAATCTTCGTCATTACACAACGGATCGTTTTAAACCTGTTTGTTCGTACTCTTCACCTGTTCTTAACGAAGTTTTATGGAACTTCAATGGCAGCTACACTAAACTCAGTGATGATAAACTGATCTATGACAAAGTACCTTTGAATAATAAAAGGCATTGAAATTTTCATTCCACTTTGGCAATGGTAAAAATGTCCATCTATCTTTTCGCTCAGACGTCAGTTAACCAAATTCAGATTCTACTTGATTATCCGTTCTTTTGACAAGGGAAGTATTGTATCTCCTCAAATTGGTCCGCCTCTCATAATCTTGTTTTCTTGTATTCTAATAGAGTCCTCGAGCAACCCCCACAAATTGCTAAAAATTACTGTATTTTTTATATCTAAGTGGCTCTTTTGCTCTGGTATACACAACACGCAAACCGAAACCAGTGGATATGCAAATTAGACTCTGGGTCATGCCTCAGTAACATGCTTGAGTTCACCTTCACTTCCAAGCAGAATACTTTAATATCAAGGTGGGTATTGTAGGGTATTATTTTTATAAAGACGTACCTTCAATACTGGCACACCAGGTAGCTATCAGTTCATTGACAACTCGCCCAGGAACTGTGATAAACATGTTTGAGTTTATCGCTCCAAAAAAAAAGAAATCGAAGGTGAGGCAAAATACGTAATAAAGATGATATTTATTTTCTTGTAATGATAGTCATTACTTACATTGACATCGTAATGAAGAAGGAAGAAAAAGCAACATGGTTTTCTAGCCTAATGGCGGTCGGCCACGTTTTAAAGAGCTCCCTCTCTTGCAAATGTATACCCATGAAAGGAACCGACAACAACATCTAAAATGAAAGAATGTTTTCCTTCTTCTTTCTTGTCCTTATTTGAAAACAAGCGGCCGCCAACTTGAAAGCTTTGCTACTTTGGCTGTTGCACATTGATAAAATGTACATGATTTAGTTATTTATTTTGTGGTCTACGTTTTCATGTATATATCGTCTGTTGTGTATGCAAAAAAAAGACTAACTTAAGTGAGCAAAAAAATCAATTTCGTGTTGGTTTTTATCATTGATCGGGTTGAATGAATTGCATCTCTATTGTTTCTTACGGTTGGTTGTTTTCTAGATTTCTTAAATGGAGAATTTCCAAAAAATGCCTGGCGCAATTTCTCCATGCGCCAACTGTAAATAATGGAATTGGATAGGCGGTGGAAGCGGGGTAGGGGGGGGGGGGGGGGGG
>CALNXI010003530.1:0-11388 GCA_942486025.1 Porites evermanni | reverse complement strand
AAATATAGATTTTTGTTTGTTTTTTTTGGTTTGGTTGGGTTTATTTATTTTCTTTTTTTTTGTTTTGTTTGTTTGTTTTTTTTTTGTTTTGTTAAAGGAAAAAATTCAAAAAAAGGTCCGGGCGAATTTCCCCCAGGCCCAAAGTAAAAAAAAGGGGGTGGGGGGGGGGGGGGGGGGGGGGGGGGGGGGGGGGGGGGGGGAAGAGGCGACTTTTTTGTGGGGGGGCGGCTGCCCCACTTTGTAGAATAATGAATAACTTTATTTTATTTTACCACGGTCAACTCATTAGGACTTAAAAACGCTATTTTAGAAAGTTCAAGTAAACTTCGACTCGTCTGTTTAAAACAAGAAACATCGTACGTAGCCGGTTGGATTGGGACGTTTCATTTTTTATCCGCACTCTCGCCCCGGCCAGGCAAGCCAAAAGAATTGTCGATTTATTTCGCAACTATTCTCTTGTTGCTACAGTAAAGATCACTAAAACATTTAACAGCACAGTTGGTAAAACTAAGAAGGAATTGATGCTGATTGCTCAACCAGATGGTTGTAGGTACCTTCTGTCAGCAGGAACTCATGATCTTCTCGCTAAGCTGCTCCCCCCAAAAAAGGACATTTCTCTGATTTATATAGAATTCGTTAGACGAAGAATTATTCGCCATGTTAATGAGCGTTGAGGGTACTGTATTCCTTTCATCTCTCCTTTCTTCTCCCTGCCTAATTTTGTCAATCAACATACAGTTGTTTCTAACAGGTGCAATTTTGTTTGATGTGCAAACGTCTCTTTGGAAATGACGCTTTCCAAAGACGAATCTAATGCAAACTCAGTTAAACATCTCCACAAAGGCCACCTTGGGGATAGAAGAAAGTTGCCGTTGCAGAAAGGTGGCCGTTTTAAGAGGGGTTTAGGACTTGGGTCAAACAGAAGAAGAGCTAGTTTATTTAAGGTCAGGTGACAAGGCACTCACATTAGAGAGACACGGCAGACGGCGAGAGTCAATTTGTGCCACGTGACCAAGTTTTCCTTTCACTGGTTAAGATGAACTCAACAAATTGGTCTGCTCCCAATGTGTGGGTCTTCATACCTCCAAGGGTGTAGCCATGGAAACGAATCCCGCTGGAGTCCCAAGTTTCTTTTTTTTTCGGGTTTATTTGCAATTGCTTAAATTGCAATTACCACTTCGATGATCATATCTTCATTTAAAAAATTTTATTTCCGCAGTTCACACTCGAATAAGAATTAATCCAGTAGTCATGCAAATTACGTTTGATATTTTGATAATCCTGAACACTTTTCAGCAGCAGCACGGTATAATATTTCAATTTGACATTAACTGAGTTTAGAGAGGATAAATTCAGTGTAAACTGGCCACTGTCTGTAAAAATGTTGGTCAGATCAGATCCTGATCTGAATGTAGAGAGCGTGCCAATAATTTATTCCTACTCAGCAGTTCTAATTCTCTTTTTTTCTTATTTTGCTATAACAACGTTATTCGAACAATTAACTCAGAGTAGGTATCTGCATCAGATCTTCTTTGGAAAATTTCATGTTCAAAGAAAATTGCACCTTTCAGGAAACAATTGAGTGTTAATCCACAAAATTAGGCAGACTTTACGAAAAGAGGAGTCTGAAAACGATTGCATGAAAATCGACCTTCCGTTTTTAAAGCCGGATTTGGGAATAAATGTTTTAACTAATCATATAATAAATAACACTAAAATACACTGAGTAAGAAGATAGTCAGCCTTCAGATGCACAATAGCAGCTTTGTGTCCCTTTCGGAAATGGAAATCATTTTTTTACGTAAACTGACCAATGAAATTCAAGCTTTGTTGATGAAAAATAAAATAAAAAAAAGGACGAAAAATTTAGTTGTGATTCAAAAACCGTTTTGATTTTGTTCGCATCGCGCCTTTTCTAAGAGTCTGTATACTTTTATGGCACCCTTAAAGTAAAATAACATGGCGAATACTTCTTCGTCCAACTTCAAACCAGCGGAATGTCCGTATTTGAAGGATGTGGCTTGGCGAGATGAGTTCCTGGTGACAGAAGGTACCTACAACCACCTGCTCGCTATAATCAGCATCAATTCCATCTCAGTTTTACCAACTGTGTTGTTGAATGCTCTGGTGATCTTTGCTGTCGCAACAAGAGGACAGTTGCGAAATAAAGCGACAATCCTTCTGGCGTGCCTGGCCGGGGCGGATCTTTTGACAGGGCTGCTGGGACAGCCGATACGAATAGCGACAGAAGTGCAGCGACTACGGAAAACTGGCACATTTTGTGGAGTTTTGGAAAGAGTAAGTATTTTATCCTTAGGATGGCATATCTTCGCGACCTTGTCTCATCTTCTACTAATAACTGTTGATAGGTACATTGCTATTAAAAAACCGTTAAGGTATCGAGAGATTGTCACAACACGACGGGTAACAGTCGCTGTGCTTTTAGCGTGGGCTTCAACGATATTTGTGGCAATTCAAGATAGCATTCTTGCTGCAATAAACAGTGACACAAACATTTATAGTGTTTATTGGAACCTAACGGTCGTAACGTTCAACATTTTAGGTTTGATTTCTATAATTGTCATCGTAGCAATTTACTTGTACATTTTCTTGGAAGTCCAGCGCCAACAAAGATCTCAGACTGAGCATTTAAGCGTAGAAGAAATTGCAACAATCAGAAGAAACAACCGAGCGGCCAAAACCCTTGGAATCATCCTTATTACATTAATTGTAACATACCTGCCAATGATAGTATCCAGTATAATGTATTATTCTGTGAATCTACAACGGCCTGTTTTAAACTGCCTGGCGAGCTGGGTGGCAACGTTAATAATGTTGAGTTCCCTGTGCAATCCAGTTATTTACTGTTGGCGCATGAAGAAATTTCGCCAAGCTTTTTTGGAAATTCTCCATTTAAGAAATCGAGAAAACAATCAGCCACAAAGAGCGATAGAGATGCAAATAATTCAACCAGCACATTAAGAAAAACCAGCACTGAACTGTTTTTTTTTTCACTCAAGTCAGTCCCTTTTTGTATACACGGACGCGTTTTATACCGTCAAAATCAAAGATCTCAGTTCAGGGAACACGTCTATGTAGACGATATGTTCACTTCTAGATATATTAGAAAAATGGTTTGGTGCGAAAATCACTGGAGGGTCCTTTTCTGGGGAAAGTCATGTGTCTGTTCCAATAAATACTGTAAATAAAACAATAAATACTGTAAAAAATTAAAAAAAAATACTGTAAAATTATAATTACGGCTCCTGATACTGTAAGTAAAATTATTATATATTCCGTGAAACAGGTAGCCTGATAAAAAAAAACAATATAAGACGCACGCGATCTGGGGAATGGGGCGGTGGCGGTAAAAAAGTGCCTTCTCGCTCTTTGCGTTTTCACGGGTCTCTGCATTGCTATCTTGTTAGCCTGCTTTAGCTGGCGGGATTCTTGTGCTGGGGGTACATTCTTAATCCGCCATCTTTGCACGCGTTAAAGGACTGATGGGAAGAAAGCAAGATGGGAAAAAAGCAATGTCGCGTGGTTTTTCAGGGGGCAAACAAAATAATGATAAAAGCTGCCAATGCAAGAAACCGCCGTCGAGTTTGTTTATGCTATTAAAACAAGACGACGATTGAATAGACTAGCAAAAGGTACATTTGGAGTTTCGACAAGATTTACGTCATTATTGTTTGCTGAGAGGACATCTACGGTTGCTACAGCATCCAAAGAAGTAACGATGTTTACTTCTACCCATAATTTGTCATTATCGTCTTTATAATGAAAAGTTCTTTATTTTCTGTTGTTTAGAGTAAACAAACTCGACCGAGATTTCTTGTATTACAGAGATTAAGATTTACGTTTACGCCAAACGGCAGACGTGAATTTGTACCACGTGACAAAGTTTTCCCCTTATTTTCCGTTTTCTCTTTATTGCTTCTAAACAAAAACAAGTTGTTTTATGCCAGTTTTAACCATAGGAATCGTTCGGGACTGTTTTTGTCTGTTTATTTTCTATACTTAGAAATNGCTGAGAAAAGAACAGACTAATATTAATCGTATATGGTGTTCGTTGGTGCTTACACCCTCATGTTATTGCACTGAAAAGGTGAAAACTTTTTTCTTTCTAGCTAAGTTTGTGATAGATAATTAAAACGGTGGAAGTGTAAGGGGCGGTCTCAGGTAACAAGGAGGGGGGGGGGGGGGTCCGCGACCCCCGGATAAAAAGCGGGGGGGGGAGCGGGGAGCCCGGGCCCCTCCCTTGGATCCGCCACTGAATATATTGTTCTGTAGTATTTCCCTCAATATAAAAACGTACGATCGACATTAAGACTCACTCAGAGCCATAAGGACCCACTCTTAAAATTAGCCTGCGTAGCAAGCGTTTCCGTTTGGTTTCGAAGCAAAGAAAGACCGAGGAAGGGCACTTTCGGTTTTGACCCCGCGAGAAATGAAACAAGAGCCACCATTTTTCGCGCGGTCTTTGACTCTCGTTCCTCGTTCTTTGCTCCGAAACCGCACAGAAACGCATGCTACGCAGGCTATCTTAAAATAGCAGAGAAAAACATCGAAAATTGTAAAAATCGAATCGAATTTTATAACAAAGTAAAATTTTATTTTGTGATCTAAAAAACGAATTTTATAATGACATAAGTCGGGTTCTGCGCGAGCATATATCAATTATTTCAAGCAGTAATGTTCGTTTTGCACACATGATGAGCTGTCTAACGGTGATGTGACATAAGACGATTCGCAACGACGACTTTTAGCGTGACATAGCATCGTAACTATATTGCAACATTGTTTGGAATGGTTGCAACACTGTTCCAACATTACGACACTGTGATACGTTCAAAATCGTCGTTGTCAGTCGTTTTGATTTTCTATTGACCACTCGAGCCAACTAGGCTGGGCGGTGGGTGGGGAGGGGTGGGCGCATAAGGATAAGAGCGAGTCGGTTGTAGTGCGCAGCTCCTCTTTTTATTAAGTTTCGACTTGACTCCCGCGTCAGACTTTCTAGACCAGCTGCCTGGCTTCCTGATTTTTTTCTTGTTTTTTTTTTTTTTTTTNTTCACTGGTTAAGATGAACTCAACAAATTGGTCTGCTCCCAATGTGTGGGTCTTCATACCTCCAAGGGTGTAGCCATGGAAACGAATCCCGCTGGAGTCCCAAGTTTCTTTTTTTTTCGGGTTTATTTGCAATTGCTTAAATTGCAATTACCACTTCGATGATCATATCTTCATTTAAAAAATTTTATTTCCGCAGTTCACACTCGAATAAGAATTAATCCAGTAGTCATGCAAATTACGTTTGATATTTTGATAATCCTGAACACTTTTCAGCAGCAGCACGGTATAATATTTCAATTTGACATTAACTGAGCTTAGAGAGGATAAATTCAGTGTAAACTGGCCACTGTCTGTAAAAATGTTGGTCAGATCAGATCCTGATCTGAATGTAGAGAGCGTGCCAATAATTTATTCCTACTCAGCAGTTCTAATTCTCTTTTTTTCTTATTTTGCTATAACAACGTTATTCGAACAATTAACTCAGAGTAGGTATTTGCATCAGATCTTCTTTGGAAAATCTCATGTTCAAAGAAAATTGCACCTTTCAGGAAACAATTGAGTGTTAATCCACAAAATTAGGCAGACTTTACGAAAAGAGGAGTCTGAAAACGATTGCATGAAAATCGACCTTCCGTATTTAAAGCCGGATTTGGGAATAAATGTTTTAACTAATCATATAATAAATAACACTAAAATACACTGAGTAAGAAGATAGTCAGCCTTCAGATGCACAATAGCAGCTTTGTGTCCCTTTCGGAAATGGAAATCATTTTTTTACGTAAACTGACCAATGAAATTCAAGCTTTGTTGATGAAAAATAAAATAAAAAAAAGGACGAAAAATTTAGTTGTGATTCAAAAACCGTTTTGATTTTGTTCGCATCGCGCCTTTTCTAAGAGTCTGTATACTTTTATGGCACCCTTAAAGTAAAATAACATGGCGAATACTTCTTCGTCCAACTTCAAACCAGCGGAATGTCCGTATTTGAAGGATGTGGCTTGGCGAGATGAGTTCCTGGTGACAGAAGGTACCTACAACCACCTGCTCGCTATAATCAGCATCAATTCCATCTCAGTTTTACCAACTGTGTTGTTGAATGCTCTGGTGATCTTTGCTGTCGCAACAAGAGGACAGTTGCGAAATAAAGCGACAATCCTTCTGGCGTGCCTGGCCGGGGCGGATCTTTTGACAGGGCTGCTGGGACAGCCGATACGAATAGCGACAGAAGTGCAGCGACTACGGAAAACTGGCACATTTTGTGGAGTTTTGGAAAGAGTAAGTATTTTATCCTTAGGATGGCATATCTTCGCGACCTTGTCTCATCTTCTACTAATAACTGTTGATAGGTACATTGCTATTAAAAAACCGTTAAGGTATCGAGAGATTGTCACAACACGACGGGTAACAGTCGCTGTGCTTTTAGCGTGGGCTTCAACGATATTTGTGGCAATTCAAGATAGCATTCTTGCTGCAATAAACAGTGACACAAACATTTATAGTGTTTATTGGAACCTAACGGTCGTAACGTTCAACATTTTAGGTTTGATTTCTATAATTGTCATCGTAGCAATTTACTTGTACATTTTCTTGGAAGTCCAGCGCCAACAAAGATCTCAGACTGAGCATTTAAGCGTAGAAGAAATTGCAACAATCAGAAGAAACAACCGAGCGGCCAAAACCCTTGGAATCATCCTTATTACATTAATTGTAACATACCTGCCAATGATAGTATCCAGTATAATGTATTATTCTGTGAATCTACAACGGCCTGTTTTAAACTGCCTGGCGAGCTGGGTGGCAACGTTAATAATGTTGAGTTCCCTGTGCAATCCAGTTATTTACTGTTGGCGCATGAAGAAATTTCGCCAAGCATTTTTGGAAATTCTCCATTTAGGAAATCGAGAAAACAAGCAGCCACAAGAAGGGATAGAGATGCAAATAATTCAACCAGCACATTAAGAAAAACCGGCACGGAACTGTTTTTTTTTTTCACTCAAATCAGTCCCTTTTTGTATACACGGACGCGTTTTATATATACCGTCAAAATCAAAGATCTCAGTTCAGTGAACACGTCTATGTAGACGATATGTTCACTTCTAGATATGTTCGAAAAATGGTTTGGTGCGAAAATCACTGGAGGGTCCTTTTCTGGGGACAGTCATGTGTCTGTTCCAATAAATACTGTAAATAAAACAATAAATACTGTAAAAAATTAAAAAAAATACTGTAAAATTATAAGTACGGCTCCTGATACTGTAAGTAAAATTATTATATATTCCGTGAAACAGGTAGCCTGATAAAAAAACAATATAAGAAGCACGCGATCTGGGGAATAGGGCGGTGGCGGTAAAAAAGTGCCTTCTCGCTCCTTGCGTTTTTACGGGTCTCTGCATTGCTATCTTGTTAGCCTGCTTTAGCTGGCGGGATTCTTGTGCTGGGGGTACATTCTTAATCCGCGATCTTTGCACGCGCTAAAGGACTGATGGGAAAAAAGCAAGATAGGAAAAAAGCAATGTCACGTGGTTTTTCAGGGGGCAAACAAAATAATGATAAAAGCTGCCAATGCAAGAAACCGCGGTCGAGTTTGTTTATGCTATCAAAACAAGACGACGATTGAATAGACTAGCAAAAGGTACATTTGGAGTTTCGACAAGATTTACGTCATTATTGTTTGCTGAGAGGACATCTACGGTTGCTACAGCATCCAAAGAAGTAACGATGTTTACTTCTACCCATAATTTGTCATTATCGTCTTTATAATGAAAAGTTCTTTATTTTCTGTTGTTTAGAGTAAACAAACTCGACCGAGATTTCTTGTATTACAGAGATTAAGATTTACGTTTACGCCAAACGGCAGACGTGAATTTGTACCACGTGACAAAGTTTTCCCCTTATTTTCCGTTTTCTCTTTATTGCTTCTAAACAAAAACAAGTTGTTTTATGCCAGTTTTAACCATAGGAATCGTTCGGGACTGTTTTTGCCTGTTTATTTTCTATACTTAGAAATTCTCAACTTGAGTCTGACGTTTGCCGTTTGCAGTAAACGTGAATCTTAATCTCTCTATTGACAGCTTTTCTCATTTGTTTGCCCCCTGAGAAACCACGTGACGTTGCTTTTTTCCCATCAGTCTTTTAGCGCGTGCAAAGATGGCGTGAATCGTGAATAAGGTCTATTTTTGGCGGCGTAAAAGCTACAGCAATCCCGCTGATCCCACCAGCTACGCAGGCTACTATCTTAGAGCTTGCGACAGGGTGTTTGTCTCAGTCACTGAGAGAAGGATTTGTTCCCCACCCTTTAAATCTATTGTCATTATTTTAATTTATACGCCTGTTCCCAGGATATTACGTCAGACATGAGGCCTATCTCATTAACCAGTTGCTTAGCAAAGGTACTTGAGGCGTTTTCACACAGAAGATTATTGGAACAGTTAAGCAGTGATATGGAACCAAGACAATATGCCCGCCATGACCATTCTACTACCCATGCGCTGATTTACCTCAAACAAGCAATTCACGAAGCAGTGGACTTAGGAAATTGCTCTGCACGGATTTTCTATGCTGACTTTACGAAGGGTTTCGACATTATCGATCACAATATTTTTCTGAACGAACTGGACTCTCTAAAAATAGAGAGAATATTACCCAAGTGGTAATAGAAACCTGTTTCTATCACCACTTTATTGATGAGATAATGGATAGTTAATGATGATAATGAGATAAGCAATATTTTATAAACATGCTTAGCAATACATGTGTGTAAGGGACTGGTCAAAAAGTATAGGGGGGAGCATTTGGAAATGTGGTTGATAAAAAACACATGGCCCACCCCCTCCCTTCGGCACAAAAATGACTAACCCACCCCTAAAGCAAGGTTGTAAATTTCATAACCCACCCCCTAGTATCAAAACATGGGTGTTTGGTTTCCTCTTAATAATCCAATTCAAATTTCCCCCCCCCCCAAAAAAAACGCCTTGACAAAGGTTACCCACAAACTTTTATTATTTATGTAACAAGTGTGGTCAACTGTCTCATTAGTAGTTAGTGCCTATCTATGTAATAAAATAGGGTGACCCACCCCTTAAGGGTAGCTGAAGATTGCACGACCCACCCCTTGCACAAGGCTCAAAACCTCATGACCCACCCCCTCTCTGCTCCGACCCACCCCCATACTTTTTGACCAGTCCCTAATATAGTACGCTTGATTACCAACCACTGTTTTCACAAACGAAAGACACTGACATCGACTTAACGTTTACGTGGATAATGCTGTAGTTTTAACCAAAACATGATTACAACAGAGCGTTTTCACTCACGTGGCCAGCATCTATGCAAATTTATTGGAACAAAAGAAAGTGTTTTCATAAGAAAAGAGTTCAAATCCCACAGGATTGGTTTGAAACACCAACATGGCCGCCGTTTTATTGTTTTAGAACACCAATATGGCCGTCGTGACGTCATGTGAAAACACTCTATTCGTTGGAAGTAATACTCCCCACCCCTCGATTAAGCGCCCCTCTTCTCAGCCGAGAAACACGGTAATTTTCATTGAGCGATTCAAAAATGGCCCGCGGTTATTTAGCTCCAAAAGAATGCACTCTTTTGGTAGGAAAAAAAAGTAGCGAGTTTAATATTATCAGTGTTCTTCTCAATCTCATTCCAGGATTTTCTCCTACTCTAGAAACGAGGTTGCCCTTTTCTTTGTTTCTGATTGGTCAGTGAGTGAGACTGAGGAGACGTTGGTATTTCAGATTAGGTCGGGTTGAAGTGGGACTTCTTTCAAGTGTCAATTTACACCGTAGGGAGCATTATTAAAGCCACAAAATATGACCTGATTTGGGCCCCCTAAGCCAACATTTTGCCGCAAGTGAGAAGTAAGTGTTACGTCGGGTTAGGGGAGGGGTAGGTGGGCAGTTTCCCAGAAACGGATCATTATAAGTTTCTGGGAAACTGCCCACCTACCCCTCCCCTAAGCCAACATTTTGCCCTAAGTGAGATTCAAGTGTTATGTTGGGTTAGGGGAGGGGTAGGTTGGCAGTTTCCCAGAAACGGATCATTATAAGTTTCTGGGAAACTGCCCACCTACCCCTCCCCTAAGCCAACATTTTGCCCTAAGTGAAAAGTAAGTGTTAATATTGGTTTAAGGGAGGGGTAGGTGGGCAGTTTCCCAAAAACGTATAATGGTCAAATCGTCTATAACACACACAATTCTTGATTTAACTCTATACGCTTTATTGAGCGTCATTTGATTATCAGTCCCAAGTGACTCCTGAGCCAAAGGAGATGACAGGCTCATTACCAATGGGTCTGTACTGTACATTCCACATAGTGTTCATCACGGTCACTGCAAAAAAGCAGTTGATATTGCAATTAACCCTCTAAGCCCAATATTCACATACAAATTCTTCAGACTGATCTCCATATCTTTCCTTAGAGAATTAGAAGAGGAGATAAATTGATAAAGATCAAGGCATTTTGGTTCGTACAACTTCAGACAAACAACTTCAAGTGGTTTCAAGGATATTTCAAGGACAAATTACAGTGTTCAAGGACTAAGATTTATTCGATAAATCAGCATTCTTTAACCCCCTTGGATCACCCTATTGGCTTAGACACGCCATGGAGTCATTTACGATTTTTACTTCTTCGGCCATCGTTCATCACATAATTTTACACTACTTTCTGCAACAAGACTTTGCAAAATGACTGGGTATGACATGCAATTGCATCTGAGGTACAGACATAGCATTTGAATTAAAGAAACAGAAATAAAATATTGTTCATGCACAACTGAACTCTGTGAGCTTGACAGGTCCTTACACCGAGGATGAGCCAAACTTTCCTCGGCAAAATAATCTAATTAGTTTGACAGAAAAAGGTGTCTGGCGTAGACAAGCCAAAGGTTGTAAATTTCAAGGACTTTTCAAGACCTAATAAAGAAATTAAGTACTTTTCAATGACCTCAACTGAATACAAGGACTGGACTTTTCAACACGACTAGTAAATTTCAAGACCTCTTTAAGATTGTACGAATCATGTCTTTAAAAAAATTTTGCTACCGTATTTATTCGATTAACCGCCCTGGGTGCTCATTAAATTTTTGGACCTTGATAGTGGGCGCTTATTCGAGGCTGGGCACTTATTACCTTTTTCGGCCTTTAGGATGGGCGCTTATTCGAGGTGGGCGCTTATTCGAGGTTGGGCGCTTATTCGAATAAATACGGTAATTCTCATAACCTCTCTCTTAACTATCCAATGATATTGTTGGGAGAAAGTTGATGATGGTCACTCTTGGAAAGAGGAGCAACAAAAACGGGCAAC
>CALNXI010003529.1:1861-43487 GCA_942486025.1 Porites evermanni | reverse complement strand
TTTTTTGCCTTTTTTTTGCCCCACCAATGAGCCTAGCCCCAATTGTTCAACGACTGGATAGTGCTATCCTCTAGATTAGCCTCTATCCAGTGGATAACGCAATTGATTTTTTCTGACAACTATCCACCGGCGGATAGCGATTTATCCCGCGGTAGATATTGCTATCCAACCTTTGAACAACAGGGGCCTGGGGCCCGTTTCTCCGAAGTGCCGATAGTTAACGGGCCCCGAAACCTGTTGTCATTCATCTTCAAGATCGAGGTACTAATAGTTCTATGCAGAGAAAGAAACTTGATAAAACTATCAGGTAACAACAACAAAAAAAAGGTCAGTTTGTTTGCTAGGACTGGGGAATTTATATTTGAATTTGAATATTTCGAGCCCGAACAGTCTCCGGGATTCTCGAGAAACGGGCCCATGGTCGAAGACTTCAGAAGTGACATGATTTTTGTTCTTGTTTTTTGTTGTTGTTGTTGTTGTTGAGTGAAGTGGCAAATTCTGTCATTAACTGCTAATTTTTACCCTGCATCAACACAGGCAAGATGACTATGACCGAGGCAACGATCGATATGATGGTTATGGCCGAGATAGACCCGACAGTCGTCGGTATGGGGATCGATATGGCGGCGACCGTGATCGTGGCGGCGGTTTTGGCCGAGATCGCTTCGACGATCGTCGGGATCGGTTTGGCGGAGATCGTGACCGCTTTGGTGGAGATCGCGATCGTTATGGCGGAGATCGCGATCGGTACGGCGGAGATCGCGATCGTTATGGCGGAGATCGTGATCGGTATGGAGGAGATCGTGATCGTTATAGCGGAGATCGTGATCGGTATGGAGGAGATCGCGATCGTGGCGGCGGATATGGCCGAGACCGGTACGATGATCGTCGCTATGACGACCGCCGAGGTGGTGATCGGTATGGAGACAGAGATAGGAGGCATGACAGTTACGATGACCGTGACTCAGATACGTGGCGTGACAGTGATCGTGGTCGCGATGCGAGAAGCGGTTTTGA
This sequence comes from Porites evermanni, assembly GCA_942486025.1. Lineage (NCBI taxonomy): Eukaryota > Metazoa > Cnidaria > Anthozoa > Scleractinia > Poritidae > Porites > Porites evermanni. The sequence goes on along the minus strand of CALNXI010003529.1, from coordinate 42,470 downwards.
TAGAGACGAGCGCGAACCAGGTAGTAACAGATTAATCATGTATTTTGTTTTGAAACTAATTACTATTTACTGTCCAATTACTGGAGCAACGAAACTCTCAGAAACCTCCCCTTTCATTAAACTTCTGTGCAGCTCCCTTTTCACTGCTATTGTTGTCAGGGCTAGAGACACTGTTTTTGTTATTAATCACACATAGTTGCCCCATTGTTGCGACATTGTTTCGATCAGTTGCTACATTGTGCCAACATTGCAACGCTACGTTGCGTTAAAAATCGTCGTTGCGAATCGTCCCGTTTAACATCACCTTTAGCTAATTAAACAACTCGTTCTGAAAGCTTTGTAGAGCTCCTCCGATTAATTGAGTAAGTGAGAGTTCTGAGGACATATGCAATATGGATTAAAAATTCGTTCTCATGCTGTTATTTTGGATTTCAGATTCACAAAAAAATTAAGTGCAAAAGTATATTAAGTTATCTGCGGTATGTTTGTGCTGGTCAGTGTAGTTCTGGAAGGAAGAAGTTGTATAACTGATCGTACACAATCCTCTCGAACACTTTGGCGACTACGGAAATGAAAGATTTGATGTAGACGTCAACTAATGTTAGGCAACAAAAAAACACTTCCTTTAAAAACTAAAATCTGAACTCAGGAGATCAGTCTGGGCCAAAAAATAACTAAGGAGAATTTGACTTTGAAGGCGGTTGTATTGTTTTTCATTTGCAGTTAAAGAAAGACCCAAACTTCACCTACAGCCCCGAACTAAACCATTAGAAGATAAAAGCGAGCCTGTCTCTGGCAGCTCCGTATTTGGTGGCGCCAAACCAGTTGATACAGCAGCCAAAGAGCGAGAGATTGAAGAAAAGCTCGCTCGACAAAAGCTTGAAGAGGAAACCAAGCTTGCTAGAGAGAAGGAGGGACAGAAAGAGCGCCGAGAGCGAGATGACTGGTCACGTATCTCCAGCAGCAGGCCGCGTCGCGACAGTAATCGCTCAAATGAAGGTGAACGTGGTGCGAGGGAACATAGGGATAGCTCTGATTATCGAAGCCGTCGCGACAGTGGGAGGTCCAGTGACGAGGGCACTTCTGGTAAGGACACTGAGGCTCCTTCTCGTGACAGCCCGCGTGGAGGTGGGAAAGAAACCAAGGAGACCCCTAAAGAGCCCCCTAAAGACGCCCCTCCGCCTACTGTGAATGTATGGGCGAAAAGGATGGAGCAACAGAAGGCAGCTTCTGCGACAGACACCACCGAGGCTAAGAGCCCCACAAAAGAGCACAGAGTGGAAATTAATGTGGACAGTGCTAGTATGTCAGTGACTTCTCCTCCTCCTCCCACCTCCCCTGAGAGGAAGGGATTTGGCAAACCGCCTGGTCCGAAAAAAGAGTTCAGTGGTCCCCCAAGGGGAAGAGGGAGAGGAGGGGAAAGGTCAAGTACACATGCCCCTGGGGGGAGAGGGATTAAAAAGGACAGAAGAGAACGCAAACCTGCGGAACCCAAGAAGTACGAGGAAGCGCCACAACCGGTAAGTCCCGGCACATGTGTACTATATTCTTAGCGAGATTCTTTTGACAACGAAACTCCTTGTACCATATGATGAGTTAATAGTCGAGGAGTGTTTTCCTAAAGTTGTCGAGTAAATGGTAGGTGCTGTTGATGTAAAGGCAAGTTTTGTTCAAGCGTTCGGAGAGAATCTCTGCCCTCCGAATAAGTAACGGAGCCTGCAGATAGCGGGAAAATGGCCAAAGAAACAAAAAAAGGATTTAAAAAATAGTGATGAGTAAATGCACACAATTGATAGGCCAAAGATTTTTAACTACATAATAGGGCCATTTATACGAGGAAAAATAAGACGCGAACTTTCTGTATAAACGGCACATTTCGTCTAAAATAAGACGCGGCTTAGCTAAGACGCCTCTTATTAGATAAGACATGCTCGTATAAATGGTACAGTTCGCGTCTTATGTTTAAGACGCGTCTTATGTAAGACGGGTCTTATTTTTCCTCGTATAAATGGCCCTAATATGTCTCAATAAATGACATATAAAAGTTAAAGAAGTACTTTCGGCGTTAGATTTGTGCTAAAGAGCCCGAGTTTTCTATTTTTCTTTCGCGTGGTGTCTCTCTGAATGTTACACTCTGCTGCCTAGAGTAAAATGAGAAGATTGTGCCAAGGCGCTTTTTGAGCTACGCATGTCAACAGGAAGAGGCCGTTTGCCTTTTCATATACCTCAGATGCTGATATATCTGTGTTACTAAGTGTCTCTACTCTTACAGAGACGACTTTTTCGAAAATCTGGGCTAAACCCATACCCAAGAATGCAAACATCTCACTTCCGGTTAACGCCGTCGTTCAAAAACGTCTTTGCTCACTAATGTTTGGATGAAAGCGGAATAATGACTTCGTTTTCTTCGCTTCGCGACCGGTCGTCGTCAACAATAAACGATATTTAATGAGGAAAATGAGGCAGAAAAGGTTAGCAATGGAGAAGAGAAAGCGAAGAAAGCTACTGAGATTCTAAACCGGCGTAGCTAGTAATGCAAACAGTTTGCCCGCACTCGTCAAATATCTTATTCTCCAAAACATAAGGCAAAATGTTCTATACGACAATTTTCCTTCGTTAATTCTTCCTCAAGAATTGCGCCGTATTTGTCACATACTGTAATTCCGAAAAGAGAAAATTTGTACTATTGACAAAGACTCGTCCATAATAATCCCGAATGTGTTCCTACTATCGAACGCACTCTTCGCCTTGCTCATGAAGACATACAGTAACTTGGTCAATTAGATAGTTTATGTTCCCGGATTCAGAACATTTAACACTGAGTTGCTTTGTTGTAAGGTCATGCAAAAGTCTTGATTAGTCTATTTTTACGTCTTTTTCGACAGGTCTTTCACAAGGCAAGCAAATTCTCCGCACTTCTAGTTGACAATGAAGCAGCCGAAGAGGACACAGAACAATTTGAAGGAGAAGAAGAAACGTGATGAACGGACAATATTTGATCAAATGAATACCTCAAACACCTCACCAAGGCGGCGCATGATAACGACGGAAACCTCTGGCATTGTGTGCTCACTTCTGAGTTCACCAGCAAGCGTGTTTCATAAAAGTTGAACTTTAATATATTTTGACTTTGTGGCCTTGGTGAGGTCGCAGTAATTTTTAACTTTGATGTTATTTAAATTTATTTCATGAAGGGCATTGTCCTTTCACAGTTTTTGCCGGATAGACTTGTAATTCACAGCCTCCTTTGTGGCCCAATAATCCGTCGGTGTCTCGCAAATTACTTTGCCACGCAAGGCTTCTCTCTGCAAGTATTGCGTGACGTTGATGATCCTTAGGAAAGTGCAAGTAATACTATGAGAAAACAGCACGTGTTGCAATTGTCGCTAGGTAACCGTTGTCAAGGTTACTTAGAAATCAGTATTTTTTTGTCCATGCAAATGTTCTAAGTGGTAATCGGTTGTTGAAAAATAATCGTCTAGAAATTGTAACCTGAGCCGGTTATCCTTTAAAGGAAGGTGACAGTGAAGATTTCATTGTGAAGAAAAAAAAATTCTCGCTTCAAGGTTAACTGAAGTGTTCTTAATCGCCATTCTAAGTCATTGAAATAATGAGTTCATGATTTTATGTCATTGCAAGATAAACGTGAATATGTACTAAAAGTGAACTGTTTTGGTCTACCTTAATGTTCCGTCAAGGTTAACTGAAGTGTTCTTAATCGCCATTCTAAGTCATTGAAATAATGAGTTCATGATTTTATGTCATTGCAAGATAAACGTGAATATGTACTAAAAGTGAACTGTTTTGGTCTACCTTAATGTTCCGTCGCTTACCTTACGCTCAATGTGGACCTTAAGATGCGACGACGGCGACGGCAATGGGAACGTCAAAAAAGCAACAGGTTAAGATCAACAAAACAACAACTTTGCACGTGCATCACGCTTTTTTGTACATTTCTTTGCCGTCACAGCACGAATACGGCGTGAAAATGCCTAATTTCAGGTTTTATGGAGGACGTAAACAAGCTACTACGAAATTTTCTTTCTCTTTCTGAACTTGGATATGCTTTTTACGAATTCAACTCCCAGGGGAGTTCGCCTAAATTTGACAAAGTAAGTTAGTTGGAACTGTCGCGATGAAGATTGAATGAACGCGAATTCACTTTTTGGGGGATGTTTTCGCTGCCTTCGCCTTCCTCGGATCTTAAGGTCCCTTAAGGAAGCTGGAGCGACGCCGACGGTGTCGGCAACGAAAGCATCACTTAAAAAGTGAATCTGTTTCTTTTCAAACTTCATCGCTCTTATTCCATCTCGTTCAATTTTTCAAATTTTGGCGAATTTTTCTGAAGTTTATGAATTCCAAAAGAACCGTATCTAAGGCCTATACCAAACGTCGAACTTTTCATGAAACGATCTAAACTCCAATTTGGGTCGACCTCATTTAATTCAAGTTCGTCTGTTGGATCAGACGTCGAACGTAGGACCCGTCGAACCAATCAACTGAATCAGACCAAAAAGCAATTTTAGCCGAACGAGGCTAAATATACATTTTCAAATTTTTAATTCACTAGTTTAGTTCGTCGCATGTTAAGATCGACGTTTGTCCCGGAGACGATCTTCAGACGTCTGAAGCAGACGGATAGAACGTGTTGGACGATCCAAACTCATTCAGACGAACTTAACTGAGCCACACGTCCAACTTTTCGTGAGTTTGGTTAGTCTCATGAAAAGTTCGAGGTTTGGCCTACGCGTAATGATGGCTGAACAGTTCTGATTAATAGGGGAATTCTCTATACGACTGTGCTGGTTGGCAAGCCGGTTCTGACAAAATTAATGGTAAGTGCCCTATTAAAGTTAAGAAAACGAAAATAAAATCGTTGTATATGAGTTCTCTCATTTAAACGTGAAATGGTGAAATAAGGTATTTTCCCGTCGTAGTTATGCAACGACGGCAAAAGCGCGATGCACGTGCAGAGTTGTTGTTTTGCTTATGGGGGTTCTGCCGTCCTCGTTGCCTTTGCCGTCAAAGGCGTCCCCTTTCAGAATCGTGCCCGGTCGCTGTGTTGAATCAAATTAAAACTTAACCTGGATCGTCCGTTCCGTGTGAACCGAGCCAAAATATTAAACGGTTCCGTGTAAATGAAATATCCGGTCAAACTGTTCAGTTGGTCGTTAACTACCCTTGATAAGCAAAACAACACCTTTGCACGTGCATCACGCGTTTTTGTACATTTCTTGGCAGTCACTACACGACTACAACGTAAACTTCCTAATTTCACGTTTATGAAAGACGTAAACACAAAAACGACCACTTCCTCTTTTTCTGAACTTGTACATGGTCCTTAAGGATTGAACTTCAGGAAAATTCGCCTACATTTGACTGACTGAACGACAAGGAGTAATGGTGATTAAGCTGAAAGCAAGTTGAATCAGTTTTTATGCAACGTTTTAGCTGTCGTCGCCATCGTATTTGCGTGAGCTCCCTGGTTTAACTGGCTCAGGAGTTGTTGGAATCTCTTCATTTAAAACAGCAATGGTGAAGCAGGTCAGTTCAGACTTTTTTTCTTTTAAGATTACTCCTTTAAAAAAATCCAGATTTTCGTAATTCTTCCGATCAAATTCACTAATTGTTCATGCTTTTAAAACAATTTAAAACATGCTTACCTCTGTCGCTGCTGTCCTCGGTAACTTAAGGATTTAGACGGATGTTTAGCGTAGCACATATTCTTCAAATAGCAATTGTCATCCCTCAAATTGTATTTTTATTGTTCCTGCTATGTTTTGGGCAGTAGTTCGTTTATCTCTTCTTCTCAAAACGTGTGAAATTTTACCGCCATTTTCTCTACAGCACTGTAACTCTAACAAAACAGCTGAGGTCACATGTTCACACCATAGCGGATAGCTTCTATTCACACATAAGAACGTAGACTTTCTGAAAGTCGTTCGCATGGTTTTCTGGTCTGGTCTGGTGTGGTAGGACCCGGCATGAACTTTCGCTCGCTCGCTCGCGCTTCGCGCTGGGCGCTCGTACGATCGCGCTTCGCGCTCACCGTCGCGCTACGCGCTCAAAAGCTCGACTTGTGAGCAAGTCTAATAAGAACGGTGATTTCGGCGCCATCGAAGCTGCGCCGCGCCATCTCTACAGTAGTATAGAGTCACATATCGGATAGGTGTTCACACAAAACTGGATATTACTATAGCTTCTCGTATCGGCACAGAAAGCTATCCGGCATAGAGAGTTTTCACATGAAGTCACAGCAGCCATATTGGTCAGTCCAAGACAATGAAACGGCGGCCATGTTGGTGTTCCAAAGCAGTCCCCTCGGAGTTTACTTCTCTTCTTATGCAAACGTTTTCTTTTGTTCCAGTAAATTTGCATAGATGCTGGCCACAGGGGAGAAAACCCTGAGGGGGTGTGGAGGAGGGGGGGGGGCGTTTATTAGACAAGAGGCGTTTATTGTAATTACCGTTAATGATCTAATGGCCGCCATTTCATTGTTTTGGAACACCAATATGGCCGCCGTGACGTCATGTAAAAACGCTCTATAGTGTGAACAGAGCCTGAGTTTACGCAACCTCGTCCCAGGACTTTTCGGTTGCCATGCCCTTTTGACCCCATTTTATCGAATATGGCAATTTGGTCAACTGTTTAGCTGGATATGAAGAATTAGCTGGGGGACTTGAGTCAATCAAAAATGACTGGGATGACTGAGACGACCGGAAGAACTGGGATGATTGAGACAATTGGGATGACCCAACCTCATTCCCAGGGTTCTCTCCTACCAGTCCCTACGGAGCGACTGGTAGAAGAGAAAACCTGGAAACGAGGCTGGGGATGAACGGGACGACAGATTTGACTGGGATGACTGGAATGACCGGGATGAATGGGATGGCTAAGATGACCGGCACGACCGGGAGGACAGGGAAATAGGATGACCAGGATTAAGCCTGTCCGTAATATTGCTTTTGGCAACTTTTGAGCAACTTTTGCCTTTCTGAGCAATTTTAGTTGAGCAAAATTAGGTTTAGAGCACATATTAAACTAAAAAAAATTCAACGATTTCAGAGAAAACTTCAAGCTATGAGAATTTCTCAGAGTGTTTATCCACAGAGAGGTAAGCTTATGAGGAAACATTTAATGCACATTTCAGTCGATAAATTATATAAATAAAGAATTATTATTATACAACGTCACAGAATTTCTTATTGTTTTCTTATGAATAATTACTTAGCTAAGAAGTATGTTGTTCAGGCCTGTTATAGTGACTTGAGCTACTTGTGATTAATTCGTCCATATATTTGCGAGCAACTCTTTTAATGTAATTTTCAAGCTTTTTTTCTTGACCGACGTAAGCCATTATTGTGTAGAACGGAGATCAAAGCTTTTAATTAACGTTAAAATTTGATAAATCAAGAAATTTACGTAGCAACTTTTTGGATTTTTAGCAATTTTTTTAGCAACTTTTTGGCATAACAGTAAGCAACTTTCCGATATTTTACGAGCACAATCGGGACAGGCTTATAGGTGATACCTTGTGACAGCCTGGGAAGGAGGTACTCTCTATAATAGCCTGTACGGGAAGGCTCCGCCCCCGAAGGATTAGCCTGCGAGCAAGCTCTCCTATTTGGGCGAGCGAAAATTGAAGGATATGAAAGGATAGGGAAATCTGACACTCGGCATTATTTGAAAAGGGTTTTAATTAAGTATTTTAAAAGGCGTATTCATGAATCCGAAATAATAAGAAGACTTCGTGTTTTAACAATTTATTGATATTCAAAAGGCGGGCCAGTAACAGCAGTTACAAGGAATGCAGGGTTATTTTGTAGAGATGTGAAATGGGAACCATTCGTCAATGAAAGATGCAGTTGAATCTTAGCTCTCCACAACCGCCATCTTTAGACAGAAGAAAGTTGTTGTTGTAGAGAGGTGGCTGTTGGAGAAAGGTTTAAAGAAGCGTCGATGAACGGACTGTCCGCCAAAAAAAGGAGAGGTGACCGTTAATGGATGTTCGACTGTATACGAAAGGGGCGTGGGGGGGAGGGTACTCTCTTTTAAGGGCTTAATGGGGACGTGCGGCCAGCCATGGTATGTTTTTTGGGATTTTCGTCTTAAACAGGGTATCGATTTTATCATTTTTTGGTCTTAATCAGGGTATCGATTTTATCAATTTATGTCTTAAACAGCTGTAAAAAGTTTTGTGATTGCCCGTGGCTTAAATGAGAAAGAGTTTCGATATTTATTATTGTCTTACACAGGGTATGGTTTCGGGTTAAATGTCTTAAACAGGGTAGGAAAATCAGCGATTTTTGTCTTAAACAGGGTCAGAGAGCCGGGCCGCACCTCCCCACCCAAGGAGTACCCTCCCCGGGGGAAAGGGGTACCTTTTCTGTCAGAAATAGTATATAAAATGGTAAGGGGTTGGACCGGGGGGAGGAACTCCCCGTATAAAACTTTGTTGAGTGTCCCCCACCCCCACCCTCACCACCACCACCCCTCCCCCCCAACTCCCCACCAAGTGGGGCTTCAGCATGGAAAGAGTCAGTCAATCATAATGCAGACAGTCGACACACAAACGTTAAACGCACTCGACGTTGGAATGCCAAGGCGATGAGGAAATCGGGTGGCATGGCTTTTAAACATCTCATCAACTTGTAAACTGTCAAACCAAGGCAGGATAATCTAATGAAATTGTCAAGTAGCATTTATTGGAGGTGCACAAACTTTATTCGCTTATATAACACGTAATAAACCAACATTAACCTGAACAACAACATTCTTATTCCAATATAGAATCGACCCTAAAAAAAACAGTTAGTTGAGTAAGCAAAGAAAATAGTAATACTAAAAAATAATAAATAAATCATAGATGTCAATCACACTACAAACTCAAAAAGCCCTTTAAGTATGTTATCCTGTTACTTCTTTACCTTGTTATTGAAGTTATATAATTGATGCAGGACTGAGATAACAAACTATGGTATAGTACCAATGAATTAAAACTTCAATGTTCGCGATCGATTTAATCTAAGAGACTTCGACCAGAAATCATTTGTTTGTCGAGAAATGATTTCAATTTACTCGGTTTTTGGCTAAATCGTTTAAAGTAGTGTCAAACGCAAGGTTACATAGTGTTTTTGCATTTTTCAGTTCCAATAAGGTGACATATAAACAAAGCACTCAACGTCACTTCTGACGGTATTCTATAAATGTCTGAAGGGACAGATTAGTCAATTATTTTGTTCTTCACCACACACACACACATTCGTAACATACATACTCTTAAGGGTGTAGCCTTCGAGTAAGCTCTCTGCAACTGTACGTTAAGGATTGTGCATTCAGTAGTTATTAACTGTGTGCAGTCGATTGCTTTTGTATCACTTTAGGAATCGTGATCAGGTAAGTGCGCTCCAAAGGCTGCTCAAGTTTTAATTCAGTCAACTCGTTTCAATTTATGATACTGAAAGTAAGTATTATAAGTAAATAAGATGACAAGGTGCTAAGCTCGAAACGTGTAGAATCCTGATTGCTTTTAAAGAGCACTTTTTCGCCATAAAAACTGGACAAATTAATATATCGTAAAGTATTTCCACTGGCTCTTTAAAGGTGAGACATATGTGCTCACTTCCTCTCCGGTATTTTACGCGTTGTCTTGCTTTAGCAACGAGAATGCTAAAATATTTTAGGGTTTCTTTTTCTTTTCCTTTTTTAATTTCCGTGTCACGATTATGTCAAATTTAGGTGAATTTTCCTGGAGTTTCATTTTTGGGGACTGCACCCAATTAAGTAAGAGAAAGAAAAGTTCGTCTTTGTCAGGAGCTAATAGGCTCCTGTCTTTGTGTATTCACCTCGAAGGAAATTTCACGCAGAAGTAGTGAGGTGGCGGCAAAGAAATGCAGCAAAGATTGTGACCACGTACACGTGCAAAGTTGTCGTTTTTCTTGTTTTACCTATCTGTCTTGACCTTTTGCCTTTTAAGCCGTTTTCATGCACTGCCGTCGCCTTAGTCGTTGCTACAGCGTCGTGAGTTGATTCGTTACGTTATTCTTTCCCTGATACCAAATCATGTTTCCTACAGTTCTACGCTTTGCATTTCCTCACAATCAGATTTTATTTACGCTTTGTAGCGTCGCGCTGCATAAGCAGACGGCGAAAACTTTTAAAAAAAGCCCCGTGACTCGCGCAGTTGTCGTGCAACGTGGAGGCAAGATAACGACATCATTTTGTCCAATCACGGCGCTGCTTGGGATCTTGTGTAAGTAAGCTTGCATAATGATTGAGATGCGACAGGTGCCTCTTATCAATTCTCCGAATAAAATTACAAACTTAAGACATTTCCGGCTTAGGTAAGACAAAACGTCTTTTATGTTCGTTTTTTTTTATGCTGAAATGGTAGACTTCTTCTTCCTTAAACCATGCCGAGGGCACTAACCCGATCCGGCAAATTCTGCCAAAAGTATGATCTTTCATTTGTTTTTAAAGCTTGCTTTAGTATCATTAAGGTATTAAGCGACAGATTATAATAGTGCCCGACTAAAAAGATTTTGTTCTCTTTTCAACAAATACAACAGTTTTCGTCGACCGAAGGGGGCACTTGAACTCCAGGGCTTTAACTGGCGCCTCCTCTTCAAAGAAGAATTCCGAAAACAAGCATTTCTCGATTCTTGCTAAAAAATAGTGATACGATCAGGTGGAATTCCTATAAAACTTCAAAATATGCTGAAACAATTAAGACCCTTTTTTTCACTTAAATTAATTTGTAACTTATATGATTTCATGTCATTTTAGTCTCCTCAAGAACCAAGACTGTGTGTAGCATAAGCAAAAGGCAAAAAGCAACACGTCACACTTAGTCTGTACATTTTTTTTTTATAGGAACACATGGCTTCCTCAATGGTAAAAGAAAATAAGGTAAGAGCAGCTAAAATGATTTTTAGCAAGTTATATTCTGTTTCATAATTTTTTTACGGTCCTCACCGCCCGCCATGGTCGTGTCACCCCCATGGTCGAACAGATAATCGTTGACGCAACATGTGGCTCTGGTTTGTTTTGTAACGATAGTCTTGTGGGATAAATCAGATCGTTTTTTTTTTTCGGTATTCTCTGAATGAAATTTTCAGTTCTTTCTTTTGACTTGAGCTTTAATTTTTGCCTTAATATTGTGGTTTGAAAAAGGGTAAAAAACTTGTAAGGGTGTACCGAAGGTTTGGTGTTGCTTAGGCTGTTAAAACTCAGTTCAACCACTTTCAATTGACCGAACTCTCTGTAAGTGAAACTGTAAGTATCAGAAGTATTGTAAATAAGTGTCGTAAGTAAATAAGATGAACTAAGGCCTAAGGCCGAAACGTCTGGAATAGCTCTAATTTGCACAAGAAAGAAACAACTGAAGGATTCTGGTAGTTGTGGTAAAATGACGTTATTGTCGTCGTAATTTTCCTATTCTCATTGACAGTTCTAAGGCACAGCCATTGATTTCTAACTAATTTGTGTGGGTTTAACCAAGAGCCATAATGGGACCTGTCCTATTATGGCTCTTGGTTTAAATTATTTCACGAGGAAATTCAAGGAACGCTGATTGCTTTTAAAGAACACTTTTTCTCTATAAAAACTAATAAAACTGCAATTACAGTGCAATAAATCTATCGTGAAGTACAGTGCACGCTCCCCAAAAAGGAGACAGGTGCTCACTTCCTCACTGCGTTGTTAGCTAAATAGTTAAGTTATTCTTTCCCCTGATTTTTCACGCTTGGCACAGTTTAATTGGAATGATACGAAACTTGAATGCTTCCTCCTGGCCGAAAGCCAGCGTGTCAGAGGTAACTTTCTAAAACGTGTCCTGCGACTCGGGCACTCGTCCGGGCGCGTGCAGGAGGTACTCGTTATGAAATCGTTCTATCCAAAAAGTTTGACATATACAATAATCTTCATTGATACCTTGAATGGTTCCTCGTGGCCAAAAACGTGTCGAGCTGCGCAAGCAGGCGGCGGTAACTTACTAGAAAATGTTCTGTGACTCGCGCACTTGCCCTGGCGCGTGCAGGATCGGTGGAAACATTATGAAATCTTTCTGTCCAATCAGGCGCCACATTAAAATGAGTTCGACGTCTTGTGCTTGTAAACGTTGCCCAATGATCGAGACGCGTGCGATAGGTGCGTGTCGATCAAATTCTCCGTATAAAATGAAAAACTTAAAGACATTTCCGGCTTAGCAGAGCACAAAAGCAGTAGCTGATACTCAGGTAAGACAAAATGTTACTTTTCCCCTTCCTTATACCCTGCACAGCTGAGAAGAATCTACGCTTCCAAATTTTGTCACAGGGCCAGAAACTATAGTCTTCGTCTTGTTACACTGAGCTGAAATTCCCTGCTAGCAGAAGTCTCTCACAATGAGAAAAGCGAGAGAGAACTCTGCTAGCTGGGCAAAGAAAAAGCGCTCGACCAAAATAGATTTTCGTCCGTTTCCGACAAATACAATAGTTTTCTTTGGGAACTTTTAGCGTCTTTTAAAGTAGATCTCACTCAAGTTTACATCAACCTTATTTCAGATGTAATAGTTTCTAATTTGAGCTTAAATAGCCCAACGGCTCAGCTGTAGACTAGAAAACGAATTTCCTTCTAAGATGAAACCTCATCCTTCAGATCCTTACCAATTTGCTTACTCTCTAATCAAAACAGTCTCAGGAAATTAAGCATCAAAAGCGGTCTTTGGTTTAAAAACAAACGGTACTTAAGGACAGCTTGTTGTTTTTTGTATGTTTTCAAAAACATTTTGAAAACGAGACGAAAATAGATGGCCCGATTTAGAACAATTTGCGTGTTTTGACAAGAAGCGTATGTACCTATATGGAAATTAACTTCCGGGAAGTTCTTCCTCGACAAGAAAGTGGTCAGGTCGAAAAAGCAAGTAGCGTGAGAGTTACATCATAATGTGGCCGAATGACAGTTTAATGACTTGAAATAACTTGCGGTTTTCTAGTTAAAATACGCTTTCTTTTGCACCGAGATGCATTGTTCTGTATTTTGTTTTTTGAGCTTAAATTTAGTTTTCTGTGACAAATAATTTCGTTTTAACTTGGAAAATAATCAAGTTGTTGACTTCAGCGATTTCTTTCGAAAGAAGAATACTCAAAGAATGAGTACAACCATTTGTCATATTTTAAGGGGACTATCATAAATAAGTTCAAAAATCCAAAATCAATGATAATGATAAGATAAGAGGAAGTGCCTATAATAAAACCTTGAGAAGAGTGAGGACTATTTTTGTCTCTTAATTTGTAACTAAGAGAATATCATGTTATTTTAACAGGGAGCTAGACAGTATGCATGTCATTTCGGGATCGGGTAACACGTGGAAAAACCGCGGACAGCATCCTGTCCATACCAAAAGGCAAGAACACGTAACAATTGTACTGTATATTGTTTTACAGGAAAACATGGCTTCCTCGATGGGACAAGACGATGAAGTAAGTGCTCCTAAAATGATTTTTAAAAAAGGTTTTATTTGGCAGCGATCATAACATAGCGTTTCCTTTTGGCCGACAGAGAATCGTTAATTCATGCAACAGCTCTCATTTGACCTAACTTGTTTTGTAACAGTAATTTTATGAGTTGAATTGTATGGTTTTCGGTTTTGTCGAAATGGAATTTGCAGTTTGCTTTGTCTTGAGTTTTACTTTGTGCCCTTTTGGTATGGAAAAGGCGCCTCAAAATATCGCGCTAAACGTCGAAATCTTCATCCCAAAATATTCGCTACATATAGCTGACCTACCCTAATCACCGGGCTCTTTGAAATTCTCTTTGTTCGCGTATTCTTTGCATCCGTAAACAAAACAGAGAATGTGGAAACGTAACGAAGTTTGATCTTTTCTGATCGGTTGTTTAAACGTTTCAATTGCAGAGAAAAATATTTATAGAAATGGAAGTTTGAGGCCTAGCTGACCTCGACTGCCTATCTAAAGCTACATGTTAACCTTCCTGTCTTAATAACTCGTAGTCGTAAAATTGGGAGGCAAAGACAATTTAAGGAAAACACTCGTTTTTATGTAGTTTTAATGCAGTTTTCCTGACGTTTTCAGAGTACTTAGTGAATTAGAATTTTTCCTCTATAGGCTTTGCTCTTTCTTATAAAGTCCATAACTGATAATCAAGGCATGTGTTCCTCTAATTCAGAAGCCATACATGCATTTACATGCCCTCAAATGTTTAGGGTTCATTTTTATAATTGTTACATCTAACATCAAAATTTTCGGTAGGCTTTTTAGCTTGCCCTTTTCGAAGCCCATCTCGAGAACATTTTTTCAAAGAAGCGCTCAGCTAGATTTGTCTGTTTACCATCATGCCGCTCATAAACGAACTCAGGGCCTTATAGTCATTGCATGACCGAAGCAATGCAAAAGTTTCGACAGACAGCCTTCGCCTTGTAAACATCTACAGAACAGACATAATGTAAGGCCGACTTATAGGTCACTGTAGTCGCTGCATTTTAGTTGGAATAAGTCGACTCCATGCACGAAGTGAATCTCATCTTACTGTGAGGAGAAATGTAATGTTTTCATGATTTGATGAGGACTGTTTTGACTCGTGTTTGAGCTCGAACCTCAAATGAAATTGTTGGAATGTGCAGAGGACTTCCTTTAGCCTTTCCTTTGAAAAGTTCAAGACGATTTGTTTGGCTGTTTTATGAAAAATCGCTGGGGTTTTCACAACCTTGAACGTGAGGCCACGAGGTTCAACCTTGTGCCTGTATGTCTAGTATCCTAACTAGAAACAGTCCCCGTGTAGCTCACTTAAACTCACGTAAACTATAAATGCAAACAATTAAAGAACAAGTATCAGCGAAAATACATGACTGTGGATGCTGAAATTCAGTACTTTTCATAAGGTCTACTTCATGCGATTTAAGCACAGCCGAGACTTTATTGTTTTCATTTCTTATTGATTAAAGCTTGTTTTGATGTGCTCGGCTTGACTACAACCTTATATGAAATTATTGGGAAACTGTGCAGAAAGCTTCCCTCATTCGCTCAACAAGATAACGGTCCTTTTTTTGGCTATCTCGGGTTAAATTCTCTGGGTTGAAATTTTGTTGTCAAGTTTAAGAAGAAGGTCGACTGACTAAACCTTCCAAGGGCTGTGTCATGACTGAGTCACCCAGCGCGGGAACATGACCAAGGTTTCACCTCATATAAACACAACTGATATCCCGTCTGAGTACGAGAGTCTTTTGTCGGTGGTCATGGGGTTATTCAGAGTAGCGAATTTAAATTCATATAAATGTGGTGAATGGCTGCAACCATTTTGTGCAACCGATCATGTAAAGAGTTCTCAAGAACAGTGCAAAGGAAACTTCATTCGCAGCTTATAATTTTGTTTGATAACTTTGCTTGAAAACGTCGAATTTCTCAAATTGTACTTAAACAAAACCAGGCTGAAGAAAAGATATGTCCCTTGTAAAGTGATTGATGCCAAGCAAATTTAGAAGCTACTGATAAAGAGTCAGCGCCGTAAATAGTTATAGCAAGTCAAATTCAGTCTGTTCTGGTGCGGACTATTTATCTTTGTGATCAGATCACGGTGAGTGGTAAAGAAAAAGTTAATCAGGTTATTCTTCATCCTACAAGTCACCTGCCAGCAGCGAGCCTTTCGCGCTTTCGCTTACTATATCGTTTTTGGCGTATTTGAGAAAGCATTGTTTCTCCTCTTTGATCAAGAAGAGGACAAAAGGAGGCTTTGGCTTGCAGGGGTGCGTACAAGCTGAAGCCGACCGATCAATGAAATCAGTGTCCTTTTGACCCAACCAGGCTGTCATATATTTTTAATGAAGAAACGTAGACTAAATAAAATATCGATATAGTCAATATAGTCGGCATTGTCTCTTGAGTCTGTTAAGTAGCCGATTCTACTGATTCCGCTATTTTTCCCTTCGTGCTCAGTTGATCAGAAGTAATAAAGAGATAAGCAGTAGATTCTTGTTCATCATACAAGCTACAGATCGAATTCTTTCTTTTAGATTAAGTCAGGCTGACATAATTATGTTCGTATCATGGAGACTACTGAAGAGACTGAATCAGATTTAAAATCTTTGAAAGAGGTTAGAACTTCAAATCACTGCACCGAAAGAGGCACGCAATTTAGGGGAATGAAACTGAAACTTGTTACATAGGTAACAAAGATAACATTCAATTTATCAGCAACTCAGTGTGGACGGACTCACTGAGAACCTGAAATCTATAACATCCTTTAAAGATTTTAAATCCAAAATGTACCAAATTTCTTTTCAGCAAAAGTGTTGCTGTAATATATGTATTAAATGAGTAGTTTGATTCTTTTATTCATGAAATTTAGGCTTGTATATATGCCATTTATTTTTATTTACCAGATGAGTCTGTCGCACAAGAGTTCTCTCAGGGGCACCCAACGACTGTTTTCTGTAAAATATCTGTTCAAAAAAGCAAATATTGCTTAGAATTTTCTATTGCTTGAGAACGGCTAAGAAATTCTAGATGACCGTTCCATGCGTTTACAACTGAGTTTCGAAGCTTATCTAATAAACTCCCTACGATTTTCTGACGTTTAATTTTTCATATTTCACTCCCCAGGTAAGGCTATGTTTCACAGAAAAAGGAAACCTAACATTTTCGGATTCGAAAAGGTCATCGAGAGAGGAATCAGAAAAATTCTCGGTTTCATTAAACGTTAAATTGCATCTAAAATGTTGGGGAAAATCATACTGAAGCCCTTGTAATTTCGAAAAGGCTCAAGTTCCCCTAGCATGACTGAACAGATACAAATTTTATAGGGCGCCTTAGAATGCATTTCTACAGATCTAAAAGTGACTTTAGATACCCTAAAAAGTGCCTTTAACGTATTTAAGGGCAACCCTCGTTGGGTGTCCCTGGTCTGTCGTGTTTATTTTTCTTCAAGATACGCTTTGATTTTTCACAGCTACTCTGCAAACCTATGTTTAGATAACGACCTGATTATAAATACAAGAAGGGAATCCTAGCACATTTCCAAAGACACACCAAGCCTCACTGACTGATGAGTTTAGTGATTTTTATTCAGTGAAAGATCCGGTAAATCTCCGAGGAGACATTTAAGATTCGGCGTGATAAATAAGGCCATTGCTCCCTTGATTACGTGCAGTTTTTAACGGAGACGAACTAAACTAAGTTCTGCCTAGAATTAAACCGCTTTCGACTCTGCTTTCTGGTTATAAACTCCTAGCTACACGTGCATTCTAGATATTCATCACAGAGTTTCATGGTAAACGTTTGTGAGTGCAGGAAACTTAGATAAACGACTTGCTATTTCTTTCTGAAACCAGGTCCCGAGTTCAGTTCGAAACAGTCGAAACTGTTAAACTAAATATACACGTCTAGGAACAAAGAGCCTTACATAAATATGGTCAAGTGGAGACTTGTTTTAACCCCATATGAATCTCTAAAACAGTCTCCAAGAAAGTATGTTGTTTTAAGAAGGAGGAAGGTTTCCATGCAAAAAAATCCCTTGGCCCTCTTATTCCTTTTTTGGAGGGGTCGTTTTTTTATGACTTGTATGGAGCCCTTCAGAGGAGTATTTGTTTTGCTAGTCTTTATATTACCGCGCTCTTTTATAACTTAAATTCAATTGTTTTAGTCGAGGTAACTCAGCAACACTGCCTTGAAACGAATAGCAATTTAAACACGCCAATTGGCCTAGATCAGTTACCACCGAAGAACTTCGTCTCGTTTTTCATTATGCGAAATGCAAGGAAGTGGTCGAGACTAAAGGGTTTATTGTTACACCGGAAACCGCGTTTGACGTTTAAAATTTCCTGAGATTGTTGTGATTAGAGTAAGCAAGTTACGGAAGGATGGTTACACTTACTCAAATCCTTCACTCCTAGACCAACTTATGGCCCCCCGGGGAGCAATAAGGTGTCCTTTTGGACTTTAACAAAGTTTGAAGACTGGCGATGAGCGGTATAGATTTGTGGTACCAACTTTTACTGTTTTACAAATACTTAATTCGATTCAATTTCAACCCGCTTTAAACATAGGGCTCCCACATCCGATTAGATTATATAACATTTGACTTACTTTATCGATTCCTTTGCAGGACGTCTTCCAATGAAAGAAGAGTTCTGAAAGCTAGCATTTCTCACGTTTTCGGACCATCAAAAATCTGTTCTAAAATATCACTGAATATCAATAACAATGATAAGATAAGGGCAAATTCTTGTAAAACATTAAAATATGCATTACAAACTATTATTGCTATTTTTGTCTTGTTTGAAAGAAAGATGATGTCAACATGCTATTTCTGACGTGTTTGTTTTGCCAATTGATTCCACCAAATACTAACCCTTTGTGTGCCATATCGGGTAACAGGCGAAAGGGTGTACTGGCAAAAGGCAAAAGGCAAACCCTAACCGCTTACACTTAAGAACTTTACAGTTTTTCAAGGAAAACATGGCTTCCTCGATTGTGCAAGACGATAAGGTAAAAGCTGCTAAAAGCATTTTTAAATAGTTATTTTTTCTTTCACAGGAATCCGTTACATATATAGGATTTTACTTCGCCGCCTGCCCGGGTCGAACGGAAAAGCGTTGATAAACTGGTATTAACTTGACCTGGGTTGTTCTGTAAGCTACATATTATAAACTGGATTGTTTGTTCTTAGGGTATTTTCTAAATGAAATTTACAGTTCCTTCTTTTGCCTTGATTTTTAGCTTTTGCTTTTGTGGAGTGAAAACACCTAGATTTTCTAAAGATCACGCTAAGCGTTCAAAACAACTCGAGACGAATGTTTACACAATAATGATCCAAATATCTTGCTCTTTGCTCGTATTCTTTACGCCCTTGGACAACGAATGTCTAAATTTAATTTAGTTTGCCTATTTTCTGGTCTTTGTTTAAACATTTCAATAGCAGACGGAAAATAAGAGAAAGGCCAGAATTTAAGGAGCGTAGATGACCTTGAGACCTGCCTATCTAAACTCTAAACTTTATAATGTTGTCCTGTCTAGTTCATAAAGACATGTAGATGGTAAATTTCCCCGAAAGTGAAATTGCATATTGCTTAAGGAAACTCTCATTTCTTTGTAGTTTTCCGACCCTGTTTTAAATTTCCAAATTGACTGAAAGGTTTACCTCTTCAGAGGCTATGCGGCGGTTGCTTGTTCTAGCTTTCAGTGGAAGTCCGTCTTTATAACCTGTTATAACCATGAATGATGGTCCTCTCATTTGTCTTTAAATATTTTAAGAGTACATTTTTAAAATCTGTTTAATCAAAGATCAAATCCTTTGGTCGAGCTTTTCAATTTGTTTATCTCAAAGTTCATTTTGACATCATTTTATTGGAAACTCTGTTATCCTAGATCAGTTTGTTTCTTCCTGTTTGGCTATAATCGCTTAGCTTCCTAGTATCCGTCCGGTGCACGAACTATAGTGGCGTTTCGTTGCAAGACCAATGACCGTCTGCAATGCAATTCAGAACAATGCAGAACAACGCAGAACAAAGCATACATCATGCAGACATTACATTTGACTGTACTTCCTGAAATAATTTGGTGTAAGGTGACTTCATGCGAGTTAATCACAACAGTGGCGATCAGTCAATGTTTTCATCTTTTGTTGAAGGTTCGACTAAAACTTCAGGTGAATTGTTTAGCAGACTGTACAAAAAGGTTCCCTCCATCCCTTTACAAAGTTTAAAACGCTTCGTGATAAGAAATTAGGGTAAAAATCTCTGAGATTTCCAGAAGTTTAAGAAGGAGTCCACGAGGAGTTCACGACATATTAGCTTTGTACTGTGTCAAGTGTCCAAATCATCAGTAATGTCTAAGAAAAAAAAACTGCTGAATGCTACAACACAGAACAAACATTGTACATCTGGTCGTCGACATTATTTGGTGTAACGCAGACTTTATGCGAGTTAATCATAACAAATGAATATCTCAATGTTTTCGTTTTTTCTGAACAAGAGTTATTTTGACGTGTTTGATTAATACAATCAGTCAAATGAAACTGGAACTGTGAAGAAAGCTTTCCTTCTTTCCTTAATTATAACAAAATTGACAATGTCAGGTACTTGTTTGTTTATTATTTGGTTATCTCTGGGTTTATTGTTTTTTTCACAACTTTAAGAAGAAGGCCCAGGGTAGGTCCAATCTTATAATGTGCCAAAGTCTCCCAACAAGAAATGCTCTAGGCAAGGTGTACATATAAACTCCCTCATCTTGTGAATGCTAAAGTTTTGTCGCAGTGGTCAAATTCTATGAACTTCATACTGCAGAATAGAGGATTGAGATTAAGGCTGATAGACTGAACACATCCACGTTAGGCCTATTTTTCTGGTGCTAAGCAGTTCTCTCTTGGTAGGGTTTTGCAGATTGAGATTTATGAAGCCCATGTCAAGGGTTCTGTGCAAAGGGAATATATTTCCGATGAATTTTAAGTCTGGAAAATTTCGTAATTTATTTATTTGTAAACAATGATGCATACACTTTCTAAAACTGTACGTTAAATAAAACAAGGTTGAAGGTTCTTAATGCATTAATGCTGTGCAAATTCTGTAGAAGCTAGATGATAGTAGGCAGTGTGCAAAACACTTGGGTTTCCTGAGTCTGTTTCACACAGTAGCCGATTGTTTGTCCTTGTTATCATCAGTTAGTGGGTAGTAATCAATAAAAGACAGGCCTGAGACCTGATACTAATGATGGAATCTAATGATTTGCACTAGCACTGAAGTCAAGTCAAAGTCTAGATCTGTTTCGCAGTAGCCGATTCTTTATCCCTTCGTGATGATCAGTTGGTGAGTAGCAATTCATTCTTCACCATACTAGCCGTTCGATCAATGTCGGAAATTGTCCTCCTAACCAAGCCAGGCTGAGACATGTTCCTAGAGAAAGAATTCGCACATTAGATTCGAAGATAGCAGACAAAAATAAGCAGTACCGTATGTATCAAGTATGTAATAATAGCAAGCCAAGTTGAAATTGTCCTCCTAACCAAGCCAGGCTGAGACATGTTCCTAGAGAAAGAATTCGCACATTAGATTCGAAGATAGCAGACAAAAATAAGCAGTACCGTATGTATCAAGTATGTAATAATAGCAAGCCAAGTCTAGTCTGTTTGGCAGAAGCTGTTTCTCGGTTTTCCTAGCTATGATCAGTTGGTGAATGGTAACAACTTTATTGACTTTATCTTCGACATGAAGATTTCAGTACCAAAACAATAACAAATGAAAAAAGTAAAATAAAAGTTAAGTAACAAAGAAAAGAACAATTGAACATTATCATAAAAGAAAAATTAATTGGCTATGAACGGCTTCTACGCTAGTCATATGGTAAGAAAGTTTAATTAGAGTTCGGATGCATAACAATTTAGAATATTTCCAATATAAGAGGCACTGAGACCTAAGATGTTTTGATCGCACATAGATTTGATATATAAAAATAGTGCCTTGCAAGACATATTCGTAAAATTACTGTTTATCGAGTATAGGCTCTCCAAGAAGATACAACTTATATGAGAAAGTGATGAGTGGGTACATTTCATCAAATAGTGGAATTCATCACCAATTTCGGATCTATTACAAAGAGGGCAAAGCCTCTCAACTCTGGGTATATTCTTGTAGCGCCCAGATTCAATAGTTAGCAAGTGGCAAGAAATTCGCATTTTGGTTACTGCCACTCAACTTCATTCATCGTACAAGCCAATCGATAAATGAAATTGTCTTGCTAACCAAACCAGGCTGATGATGTCTCTAATGAAGGAACAACGAATGGTTCGCACATTAGAAGCCAGCAGATACATTCAATGAGTAATACCCGATTCAGTTTTGTTATAGCAACTCGGGCCTGGCATAGAACAGTAGTAATTATAACATATATATGAAACTGAAGTTCGATCAACCAAACCAGGCTGACGTGTGTCCCTAACTGTAATTACTTCAGTTCAGTATAATACACTCCCGTGACCCGGCTGTTGTATAAAAATATAAGTTAAGTTGCTACTTCGACATACCCTAGGCGATCAGCGACTAAGTATCGTTTGCAGGAACAGAGCAAGCCTGACTAACTCAGTAGTCTGATGGGCTTTTAATATGCAACCCAATTCAGTGAAAAACGAATTCGTTGAAAGGTTCGCTAAATGTCTGTAGAGTCATCAAGAATGGAAGTGATACTGTACAAGGCTTTTGTTTCGTTGATTACACTGAGAGGACGTATTTTCGATGAATCGACAACACTTATTCTGCGAGGAGGCCGCTCGCTCAGAATGTTCATTTAGGCTGTCCTCAACCACCAATCTCAGTCACATATGAATTCAGAACTTAGAAATAAAGACTTGTTTAGCCTGTTTTCCGAAAACCCCAAGAACCAGAGTTGACTAAGTTGGTCGGAGAATAGGCCCGTAATTATGCGAAGTGCAAACAAATGTTCTCGTTTAGTAACAATCGAGGTTATAAAATGTTTTTGAGCCTAAACTCTGAATTTTACATACATATATAATCCTAAAACAATTCATGAAAATTTATATCAATCGTTGTTTAAAACTTTAACCCTCAGGTTAAAGCAAAATACCTCCCTAAGGTTTATGTTGTTTTGAGAAGGTGATTTTTATATCTGACGTGTTTTATGTTTTAGCAGTTGTTTCATATTCATCCAGTTCTTGAGTAAAGGCAAATTATCAACGCTACGGGCAACAACGAAAAGCAATTTAATGGTCGATACATGGAACAAAGACTGAACAATAAAAATGCTCGCGTTAACTTTAACCAGGAGTTCCTACAAACAATCTATAGAATAACAATTTATAGAATATTTTCGATTTCCTGCCTAACAAATGGTCTATCGACAACTCTATCATATTGGCCACTCTATAAACAAACACGTACATAAGGCAACAAACTTAACTTATTATACACCTCGAGATGAAACGACCAGTACCTACAAAATTGTGCATTTGACTCAGAACACAAAAGGCTACGATTCCTTATCCCGGGCGAGGGCGGCACTCCCTTAAATGCAAAACTGGCGTGTGCCATTGAGCAGGGGATGTTTTTCAAGGTGTCGAGTCTTTACAATTTCCCCGGGGGGTACCTCCTTATGTAAGCCATATAGGTATGTGCCGCCCCTATGGGTAGGGTGGGTAGGGTTTTTGCGCCGGTTTGGTCTGAAAACGGGTATAGATTTTGCCCATTTTGGTCTGGAGTCGGGTATGGTTTACGAAGGAACTACAGTTGTGTGTCAATGTGTTCGTCGTTTCAATTCCAAATGAATAAGAAGGAAAGTGTAATATATGAATTCGAAATGGATATTAAGAAATCTTTTTGTTGCAGTTTTATTCTCAGCAATGATGACAAAATTTCTGTTTTATGTTGTTGTGTTTTGTGACCGGCCACCTCCAGGTCTGAAAACGGGTAAGGATTTTAGAGGCCAGGTCTGAAAACAGGTGTGAAAAATGACATTTTTTTGTCTGAAATAGAGTCAAGATTTGGAGAACTGGGCGGCACACACCCCACCAAGAATTCCCAGAAGTACCCCCCAGGGACAATTTCACAATGTAGTGTCTGAACTAAGTGTCCTTTTTGGATAGGAATCCTTTAAAAGAATGAGAAGTAGTGGCGGATTCAGACCTTCAGGTAACGGGGGGGGGAGGGGAGGGCGGGGGGGTCCGTACCCTGAGATAAGGGAGACGGTCTCAAAAACATTTTTTTCGGCCCTTCGGGTCTCAGTTTGGTCTAAAAATAAGGGTGTGGCGGGGTCCCTCCCCTGGATCCACCACTGAGAAGGTTGGCGATCAACGGTGTGGTTCCAAAATAGAAAGCGAAACGAATTTGGGTAAGAGAATAAGGGAAATAAGGTCTTCTCTCTAAAACAGGGAAGTGAAATAAATATATATTGTTTGTTTTGTTCAATTCTTTGAATGCAACTGTTGAAAGAATCAGATACAGATACAGCAGAAGCCGGTTGACGGCGGATGCTGACAAGTACAAATAACATGGGTATTGAATGACATGCAAAATAAATGATGTATTAACTACCGGGATAAAGCGATCGAACAAATGATACCTTGACCCTCGCTGTGATTTGATCAACTTTGAAAAGCAACTTGAAAAAATTGTTAAGCCTTAAATTTGCTTATCTAGGTAGTAGGATAGACTTCTTACTTAGTCGGTCAAGTAGTGTCTGAATTGCTAAATTGAATTGGTGTTGTTAATAGTATAAGCAAAGTATTTCATGGCGCTTGAAAAAAAAGTCATAAGTTGAATGACCTTGGTTTCCGTCGAACAAAAGAGAGAAATTTTAGAAATATTCGGTGATTAAGAAACATTTCTTCTAAGACAAGACTTCATTTTCACTGCAGTGTTGCAGTCAGTTCTCTTTTATATGATGACCATCTTAATATTCTTAATGACGACAAAAACGGACATCTAGTTTGTGCTGCTTACCTTTCGTAAGACCCTCCTATCTCGGTAGGGTACTACGCCATACCGCGGAGTTGGTACGTGTGCTTCAGTGCATAATTTGGTTGTTTCAAAAATTTTTGGGCACAAAGGTCAATTTTTCTGATCCCATCTCCATACGCATGCCGTGGGAGAATTGTTTTGCGGTTCCCAACCAACAGCTACTACTTGTTTACGGTGGATCTGGGGCATAAAGGAGTGCTTTGCACTCGCCACGGCACTAAAGGATCTTTGATACGCGGGTACTCATGCACTAACAAAACAATTTACCAAAAAACTTCAGGAAAGGCTTATTCTTCAGTCGATTAAGTTGTGTCTGAATTGTATCTCTGGTACTTAGTATAGTCTTTGTTATGTTGAAGGAGACATTTGTTTTTGTTAATAGTTTAAGTGGTTTATTACAAACGAAAATCATACCGGAATAAAATGACCTTGGTCTCGGTCAAACGAGATAAATTTTGCGAAACATTCGATGATCAAGAGAAATCATTTCAAAGCGGCTGTGTGTTTAGATTCTCTTCAGTAAACTTTCTGTTATTCAATGGGCTATGTTAAGGTGAGTTCCACAGTTTTCTCTCAAAGCTCAGACGAGGCAATGACTTAGTATTTTCGGTCATCCGTTCTCATATTTGGAACTCCAAAAGAAATTATCCAATGATTCTATCAAATAAAGGGAAACAAAGTGTGATTGGTTTTTGGTCATTTTTAGACAACCCAGGAGTTAACTTGAGGAAGTTGGCCCAGTTTTGTTCAAGTTGCTATCCGTTTCCAAGTCCGGCCGGCCATTTTATTTCCCTTAAAAGGTCAAGGTTGAAAGAGCCTTCGTGGTCGACGCCTATCTTACATCGTAAAGAAAGGTCAGAGAGTAGACGACGATTTAGATGTTGCAAATCTCATCATCTTCGCATTTTTTCAGTTCCAATTAGATGAACAAATAATTAAGGCACTTAACGTCACGCCTAATGGTATTAAATAAATGTAGATAGATAGATAGATAACTTTATTTAAACACGGTTAAGGTTCCTTCAGCATGAAAAAAAAAAAAAAAAAAAAAAAAATTCTAAGATCTATTATACCTAACTAAACTAACTCTGATTAAAAATATATTCATTTTTTCACTACCTAGCTATTTACAAATAAAAGCTGCTTTTCAAGGATGCCGTGTAAAACTGTATTAATGTATGATCTCATTCAAAACTGTTGCGACACAGTTTGCGTTTAAAATCATGTAAAGAATCTGCAGATCTTCAAATATATCATTTATATTTTTTCCCTTTGAGAGCTAAGTGTCTTGACCCTAACGGAAGATTTGGCAGGTATTTTTCACGTAAATATCATGTTTAATTAGCATGTACAGGACACATGTAATAAATAGGTTTAACCAGGGCCAAAAGCGAACCGCTCGAGGAATCCTTTAAGAAACATCTTTCTCAAGTAATTCAACTTCTGCCGTAAGCAGAAAGCAAACTGAATTCTACCTTAAAAGGATAGACCTGAGCCCGCCATCAGCTGAAAACCAAAATTGAATTTGTTTGCTTTTTGTGCTGTACACTGACTTTCACTCTAAGGCAAGACGAGCCACAAAATCTATTTTTCTCTTTTGAGCAATAATTTCCAATATTTGAAAATCTTGAAAATCAAGCTGATCCCCAATCGAGAATGGCAAAATGTTCGAGCTTTTCCTTCCAAATGTCCGCGCACAGATGATCTATGAGGAATTGTGAAGGGCTATTCTGTCACAGGGCAAGTTAAACCCAGTAGAAATTTTTAATACCAGCTTTGACCTTTCTTGGCAAAGTGTACCGAACCGTTGTTCTTAGCTCTAATCAAAACAATCGCAGGAAATTATACGTCAAATGCGGTTTTCCGTGTAAAAATAAAAAAACACGCAATTTTCGCACGTTTTCAAAAAGACCCCCAAAACAAAACGAAAATTGATGGTCAGGTAATTTCGAGGATTATAGCCTACCGATTGCATAATACAGCACCCACGGGCGGGGGAGGGGCACTCAATTGCAAGGGATGTTTAGGTAATGATGTGCTGCCGAAGCTTTCATAACCTGCCCTGTTGAAGACAAAAATTGCTCATTTCCCTTCCCTGGTTAAAACAAAAGACCTTATTCTATTACCCTGAGTCGTTTCGTTCTGCATACAGAATTAGGTAATTTTGAACCTATTAGAACTAAATTCTTGGAAGAAACTTTTGGTGACACAAATGGTCCCGGGGGGGGGTTACTTCTGGGAATTCTTGGTGGGGGTGTGCCGCCCGGTTCTCCAAATCCTGACCCTATTTCAGACCAAAAAAATGTCATTTTCCACACCTGTTTTCAGACCAGACCTCTAAAATCCATACACGTTTTCAGACCTGTCCTTTAAGTAGACTTATATGTCATCGTTACTTAGATTAAAGCGCAAACAAAAAAGTTCTTCAAATCCATGTCGAATTCACATGTTTCTCTTTCTTTCTTACTCATTTGGAATGGAAACAATAAATACGTTCATACACTCCCGTAGTTACCATACACGATTCCAGACCAAAATGGGCAAGGTGTATACCCGTTTTCAGACCAGAAGGGCGCTTAAACCCTACCCGATGGGGCGGCACATACCTATATGGCTTATATAAAGGAGTACCCCCCGGGCACATGTCCGTCTATGCAAGAGAAAATTTATTCTCTCTTGGTTTAGGCCAGTTTAGGGACTGCCATTACAGTGCGCTTATTCCAAGTCGCCCAATTCGTCAAATGTTGGCAAATTTGTCTGGAGTTGAATTATAGAAGACTGCATGAAAGTTCAGGAAAACAAAAAAAAAAGCCGTTGTCTTGTGCCCACGTTCTCGACAAAACGTGAAATTAGGCACTTTCACGTTCTAGTCGTGCAGCGACGGCAAAGAAATGTACAAAAAAGCGTGATGCACGTGCAAAGTTATTGTTTTGCCAATCGATCTAAACCCATTGCTTTTTTCCCGTTCTCACTTCCGTCGCCGTCGTCGTTACTTAAGCTTCCTAATGAGTCCGTGCAATACATATTATGTCGGTCCATTGTCTGGAGCTGCCATTGTATAAATCAAGGAACAGAAGACACAGACCAATTCGACTAATGTTGTGTGGAGGAGGAAAATACAAAAAATATTCATGCAAGGGGGGATAAACTAAAAATTATGAAAAATGTTAACGAAAAAAGAATGCTGCTCGAAAATTCCCCCAACTCCCCTCCCATAACTTTTATAATGGCCCGCTTCTAAACTTGACATTGGCTGGTAACTGATGCTGACATTGACCTTGCGGTTTCCGAATTGAATTAGATGTATTCTTTCTCATGCACGTAGATGCATTGTTCTATCATAAGGTCGTTTTTAAGCGGCCCAAAGCTGAACTCGTTGCGCCACAGACGCTCTAAACCTTCTGTATACTGTAGAAATGGTTTAGACGTGCGCGTGGGCCGGCTGCAACGCAGGATACATTGCGCTTGTATCTTGTATTAGAGGAGTCATCTTATAGTCAGAAGGAGATTTAGAATGGATGTTAGAAATTTTGAGACAGTCTTGGATTGTGGACTCCATACCGTGGATTCCGGACTTCAGATAATGGATTCCGGACCCTCTGCCAGTGGACCTTGGAGTCCGGATTGCAATCGTTAGTGGGATTCTGGATTCCTTGAGCTGTCTTCCGGATTCCAAAGTCCAGGGTTCCTTATTCCACAAGCGAAAGTTTCCCGGGGTCCGGAATGCGGATTCCCTTGCACGTGGCGATACAAAAACGTGCCAGTTGCAGGGGACACTTGAACTCTTTCTGTTGAAAGAAGAACTCTTGACCGTCACAAATGCTTTTCAAAAATTAAATGTCCATAACAATGCATGATAAAATCAGAGGAAATTCCAATAAACCACAGAATCTGCTCAATCAGTTATAATAAACTATTTTTGTAGCTCAAAATGATGTCATGTTATTTTTGGCGCATCTAGCCGTTTCTGCCAGGCGCGCTTGCGTGGTATATCGAGTAACACATGCATGTAGAGGCAAAGTGCAACACGTACTTTTCAGTTTTTTAAACATGGACACAAGCATGGCTTCAACGATAATGCAAGACGATGAGGTAAGAACTCCTAAAATGATTTGTAGAAAGTGATTGTGCTTTTCTAGGGACCATTTACACAGGGTTTTCTTTGCACGCTGCCGAGCATTGTCAAAACAAGCCGGAATAATTGTATAATGTACAGCTAACTAGTTCTGTAACGGAAATTTTTAGCCTAAAAATTAACGAGTAAAGAATGCTTGTGTAATACTGTCACTATTTTTTTTAATTTTAGTCCTAACCTAAAGTTTTGTCGTTTATTCATACTGTTTAAACTGTAAACAGAGAACCTGAAATTTCAACGTAGTTTGATCTTTTCTGATTTTTTAACATTTAGATAGTGGAGAAAAATTATAGAAACGGAATTTTGCGGAGGAGTCTCCCAGCTCAAATGTACTGGATAATGTAACCGGAACACAAATTTCCTCGAAGATCCAACATTTTGCTTAAGAAAACCCTCAGTTCTATTACACTTTCACTCTGTCCGGGTTTAAAAAAACGTAAATCGTTTATAGAGGCTCTGGCTAGGTTATTTGTCCTAGAACCTACCCGGTGTCGGCCACCAAGGACCCCTCTTAAGTCCATATGCCTTTATAGAATACTTAAGCTCCTTTCTCATATCTGTCTTATGTAACATTAAGAGCACTTTGAGATCACTGATATTAGTAGAGAACTGATGTCTGGCCATGATTTCGCTTAGTCATTCTGTTTACCTACGTAACGTAATCGGCGCTTTGCCACCTAGTATCACGGTGGTGTCACTATCGTGCTCAGAGCACGAGCGGTTCGTTGCACAAAGACCGAAGCACTGCGCTACGGCTTGGTTACAGACAGCCCTTGCTTACTTGTACAGAATGAGCATCATACAAGGCCTATGTATGCCCGGTATATTATGTAAGGCCGACTTCATATTGATATATGCGAGTCAGTAAACTACATGCAGACTTCACATGCAGTGTTTTCAAAACAAGTTGTTCGGGGCAGGGTTCCTGAAAGACTGAGGTGCTTATCCAGGATTTCAATATTGTCCCACCTTTTTCATTTGATTTTCTATGGATTGCTTAGAGTAACATGTTGTGTTATCATTACTGTATCTAAGAGAGGAGGCTCAACAGTATTTTGTAAGCTTGAGTTACACATGCTCTTAGACAAGAAAACCGTGCTTAAAATTTGGCTCTAAATTTTGGGTTAACTTAACCATCTTTTGAGGAACCGGGCCGAGATAAAAGACTTTGTTTTCATGTGTCACTATAATGTGTTTCGATGTAGAACTTCCAGTGAAATGACTTGAATTGTTCAGTAGGATCCGTTGTTTCAGGTGAAAAATCTCTGGGTTTTTCGCAACTCTACTAAGATAAAAGCCTCGAGGTTCCTTTGTACTGCTCATATAAACTAAATGTTCACATGTCTCGAAACAAGAATCAATTACTACCCATGACCGACCGTGGTCTCCCAAATTATTTGGTCCAAAGGTCGACATTATACGAGTTAAACACAACAGTGTCAACACTGAAGACTTCAGTGTTTTCATTGCTTGTTGGAGTCTTGTTTGATGTGATCGACTAGAACCTCAAATGAAATTGTTGGCACTGTAAAGAATTAGCTTCCCTCCTCTAAACAAAGTTTAAACACTTCCTTTTTTGCTATTTTGTCAGAAATCGTTTGGTTTCTCACAAACCAGAGTTACTGAGGTTTGCTGAGAACTGAGGAGTTCACCCAGTTTGTGCATGCATTCTCTAGTGTCGTAACGAGTAATGAGCACCAAGGTTGGCTCATCAGATCACATAAAATGCTTCCCTGTACAGACTAACTGAGCATCAACAACTATACCAGCTTTACATGACTGTTGGGGCCGAAATTATTTGATAGAAGGCCGATTTCTTGAGAACTGTTGTTCCCAACAATGAAGGGTTTGACAGTGTTTTCATTACACTCTTTTTTTTATATAAGAATGTTGTTTTCCCGGCCGAGGCTGAATATTCTTATTTTTCTGCCGATTTTAGGCTGAAAATATTCCTGTATTATTCTCAAATTATAGCTTATGACATTTCCGTTTTAGAATATATTGGGGTATCAAGTATAGTTAGTGCAGGTTTTTGCGCCTTGTTGGTAAGTTTTGCCGTTCAGAGGATGGAATAAGTTGAAAACATAATTGTGTGGTATTTACATTTTCTGAACACACAAAATTACATCCTTTTCAAAACCTCAGCCTGGGGTTT
Organism: Porites evermanni; assembly: GCA_942486025.1. Classification (NCBI taxonomy): domain Eukaryota; kingdom Metazoa; phylum Cnidaria; class Anthozoa; order Scleractinia; family Poritidae; genus Porites; species Porites evermanni. The sequence goes on along the minus strand of CALNXI010003529.1, from coordinate 11,726 downwards.
ATTCTTAAAATATTCTTAAAATTTCGCAAATTTCAGCCTCGATATTCTTATAAAATATATTCTTATAGAAAAAAAAGAGTGTACTTGTTAAAAACTCATTAAATACTCCTTCCACCAAATGTCAGTTTGTTTAGCTATTTGGTTAAAAATCCGAGTCAGTTGTAGAATGAAACTACGAAGTTCAACTTCCCTGCAGCATCAAGCTTGTGTCCAAACAAAAAATGACAAAGGTTTTTAGCTCATAAACGGGACTAGTCAGTGTATCCTGGACGTGTGAATGCTAGAGTCTTGTGGCTGCAATCAGTTTCTTTTTACATAACACTGCAGAATGAAGGATTGAGATTTATAGTTTATTACAGATAGATAGAATGAATCCAGGATAATTTGGCTACATGGTTCGGCAATAGTCACTGCCCATATCAAGCGTTCAGTTTAAAGGAATATACATATCCGACCACTTTTCTTGAAAACTTGGTTCTTATAAATGCGTTGATTTCTAAAATTGTGCTTTTAACCAAACCAGACTGTACAGGAGCTCCTTTTGATATAAATTTTGAGCAGATTGAGCATAATAGGCAGTGCCATGAATAGTGATAGGAAGTCACAAGTTCTGTTCTTTTCAGTGGTAGCTAATGGAAGCTGAAATTTAATAGATAGTAGCATTTAAGAGATGAATAGTTTCTCCTTCATCGTACAAGGCGATCGATCACTTTTTTTTAATTGCCCTTTTAACTATACCAAGCTGAAGATATGTTCCAAGCGAAGTAATAATCATGGCGCAAATTCATGAACTCGTCATTTTTTTTGTGATCTGATCAGTTCTGACTCATTGTAAAAATCTTTACATGCAGTTGATGTTAGAAGGCTAGAGCAAACGCTGACCTGAAGCCAAAATCATTAGCACGGTACCTGAGGTACGTTTGTAAAAGGCCGACACATCGAGGTTGATCATAAATGGCTCATGATCAGTGGCGAGATCAACATAGTATTGTCAGTAAAGAGAGTATTCGATGAATAATTCCGTCATTTATCGAAGTGGTAAGGTTTGCCGGGCTGGCTCGCTTAAATCTCCTTCTCCATTAGCCCCTTAGGCTACTGTCTTGTATCACAGCGCCCTACCGATGCCGGTATTCCAGCTAAACCGGGTTGGCAGGGTTGTCATGTTATCAAAATGTTGATTTTGTTGTGTTTAATCATTTTGCTGCGACCTTGGCATAGCTATGCGAGTCGGCCGGCTAAACTGGCCACCCCGACTCCTGTGATCAGCCCCTTCGGCTATTGCTTCTTTGTTCGGCTTCACTCAGATGTATTTTTGATAACAGAAAACAGATTTCCTGTGATCGAAGAAGCCGCTCTTACGATCGACTGGTTTTTAGTCTGCATTCTGATTATAAACTTCTCACCTACAAGTGCCAGCATTCTAGATATTCAGCATAGAGTTTCATGGTAAATGTTTGTCAGTGCGGTACAGTGACGTTAAAAATAAACTGTTCTTCTCTATCAACCAGTTTACGAGAAACCCCAGGGCTCAAGTTGCTCAAAACTGAGTGTCGCGTTATCAAAATGTTAAACCAAGTATCTCAGGCTAGGGACAAAGGAGTTTATATATAATCACTATTGAGTCTTTACTCAGAGACTCGGTTTTTTAAACCCTGCATACACTCTAAATCAGACAAGAAAGTAAATCCAATCTTGATTTAAAATTGTAACCCTTCAGTTAGAGCTTACCTGCTTATACAGTACTGGTTAATGTTGTGTTGGGAAGATGCATTTGTCTGCCGGTGAGTAACGATCTTTTCACAGGCATCAGTGTTCCTTCAGTTCTTTTACTGAAGGTAATTAAGCAACGCTGTCCAGTAGTAGCTGGGCTATAATTTAATGGTGAATACAGGCCTGTCGGTTTAATTTTAACACGATGTCCCTAAAAATAGCAAGCAATCTAATAGCCTGTGAATACTGGGACGTTTCGCCGGACGCTGTTTACACAAGCTGGCAATCTAATATTAGAATCTAATATAATAATATTATATTATACGCAACAAATTAAAAAAATAACCACAACACCGTAATGACTCGATATTCAAACAGATACAAAAAGCAACTTACCTCAAAAAAGTGATGACACTGACCATCAATTGAAAGGAATAACTGTATTTACACTGCTTACAAAATCATACACTTTACTTTAGAACAAGGACATGATTACTTCACAAAAATCGATGCACATTGATCTGTGTGATAATTAGTTCCATTCACTCGGTAAGTGTTGAAAGTGATTAATGAAAGAGTCGTGATAGAACTCAGTTACAAAACCGGCTTGAGCATCTGGCGTGGCGGAGACAGCTAAGTGAAAGTTTTATACCGGACAAATCATTCATATAAGTTTTGAATGTAGTATGGCAAAAAATGATATGTGAACTTTGGATAAGCAAGGTAACTACGAAGGTCCGCAGTACCGTTGGTAGTCAACGTTGAAAAGAACTTGAAAAAAGATGGCGGTAAAGCCCGGTTAATGAATCTGCTTATCCAGGTCTTAGGCGGACGACTGATGTAGGTCGTTTAAAGGCTCCTCTCTGAGTTGGTAAAGTACTGCGGTCTGAAATGCATACATGGTACTTATGGTACAGTCTTTGTGAAGGATAATTGGTTTTGTCGATAATGTAATTAGTCCATGGCAAGACTGCTTGTAGTCTGGCCTTAGTTTTTCAGTATCGGTCTAGTCTTGATCCCAGTCATGCAGGGCGTTTGTAAACAACGCAACGTTACTAGCCCTTTAGATTCGAGGAGGAAAACGACTACGAGTACGAGATTTGATTTAAAGTTTTTTCGCGTAATGTCAAAAAATTTACACCCCGGAATAATCACAATAATATTCTTCATTGTACTTGCTTTCTTCACCAGAAAGGTTATCACTGTTATCCGTTATTGAAGGAAGTTGACCCCTCTCCTGATTGCAAAATGCTAAAACTCTTAACATCTGAAAACTTGTTCCTGCCACTGAGACACCTCGCTAAGACTCGTAGTAGAATAACTTGCAAGAAATAACCGAAATGATAGACATAACAAGCCATATCAAACTGATCCGAACACTCTTATTCAAAGGACACTAAAACTCGTACCGAAATCAAACAATTCTTTCGAATTATTATATTCAAAGCAATAAAATGAAATAAGTTTCTTCAATAAAATGTGTGGATGTTTTCACATTTGACGTGATATTACTACCGTAACTTCGAAAGGCCCCTGTACGCCACACGTTTTTCCCCTCCTAAAAGGAGGGGAACATTGGGGGGTGCCCAATACCGCAATACCGTAAGAAAAATTGGCAAATACCAAAATCCCGAGTCGAAAATCGACGAAATACCGAGACTGCATTTATGATCGGTCACCCTTACTTAGAGTTGCATCTACCTAGCGTAATGACCTCGGCAACATCTTGAGCAACCTCCGCCATTGTGAGAAAACGTGAGAAGACCTCGACTGACCGGTAAAAAGATCGGAAAGCCGGGTCATTGGATGCAACAACAATCACACATTGTAGACTACCTACTAGTTTACCATGCATACTGAGTTTTGTGTTGCATATTGTATTGACCCGTATTAGATGGGAGAGCGCAAATGAACGGGCCACAATACCGTGAACGATCTTCTTTTACCGATTACCGTCAGCCAAAAGGATGAGAAACTGCATACCGCGAGGTTAGATGATACTGCAGATTAAAATTTAAAATTACCGAATTACCACTTGAAAAACACCTTAATTCCGCGACCCCAATGTCCCCCTCTGATAGTAACGCATGGTTTGGAGATTAGGCTGCTGAATCCGTAACCTACGTGTAGCCTTCCGTTTCAGTCATTTGTCAGGGGGAGGGTGTGGCTACACGTAGGCTACTAAATCCGAAAGTAACAAGGGTTGTTACTTTCGAAACTTTACGGTACTATTTTTCTCATTAAGTCCCCGAAGCTGAACTAGCCATTCTATGTACATCCTAGAGTCAAAAAAAGATTTAGAATAGATGTCACCAGAAAAGGAGGAACTAGCAAGGGAAACGTAAGGGAAAATGAAAAATGGACACAAAACAGAAATGGGTAATTCTAGCCCCTCTGAGCTAGCAGAAGTTTCTTTTCGGTGTCACTGAACACGTGGTTTGCTTGTTTACGTCCCCAAGACGACAGGGACATACATGTAATTTTAGCGGAGCGAACGACCTCTTAAACAGTGCTAAAAGCCATCCCGAAGAAACCCTGCAAGCAGGGTAAGGATTCTATAAGAAATAATTTCGTTTCAAGTTGAAGAACGTGCGAGTTGTAGACCGACGGGACGTTTCAGCGCCTTCACCTGATTGCACCGTCACAAATGCTTTCATGTTTCAAAAATCAAATGTCCTAAGAATGATAAAATCAAAGGAAATTCCTATTAAACCGCAGAATCTGCTAACTATAAGATGGCGTCGTGTTATTTTTGGTGCAGCCGGGCATGTGTGCGTGTCATATCAAGTAACACGTGCATGTAGAGACAAAATGCAACACGTACTTCGCAATTTTTTTTTCCACATGGAAAGATGGCTTCCTTGACGGTGCAAGACGTTGAGGTAAGAGCTCCTAAAATGATTTGTAAAAAAGTTATTGTGCTTTTGCAGGGCTCCTTTTATACAAAAGGTTTCCTTTGTCCGTCGCCAGACTAGCGTTGATGTACTGGCTCTAATTTGTTATTTAACGGTACTAACTTCCTTAGCCATAAATTGCTTGTTTTCGGTATTCAGCTAGATGAAATCTGGAGTTCTTTGTCTTGGGTTTGAATTTTTTCCGCTTTGTGAAGTGAAACCGGCTGGTTTACCTCGGAAGATCATGATGAACGCCCATGAAATCTGCATGCCAAATTAACCGGTGAAGAATGCTTATCTAATGCTTCCCTAACCTAGTGTTTTGCCTTTGTTCGTATTGTGCGGCTTTTGTAAAAAAAAAAATCGTGAACAGTAACCATGTAATTTTAACGTAGTTTGATCTTTTCTGATCTTTAGGGGGTTTTTGGGGAACATAGCACGACCTTGACTCTCCTATCTAAAATTTTCTGGGTAATACATAGGCTGAACCGGAAGAGAAATTCCTCGAAGTTGCAACTGATTTTACTTGAGTTGAGACGTCTCGGTTCTATGTGACTTTCAGACGGCCGGTTTTAAAGTAGCTAAACTTGACGTTTTCATCGTTTATTCAGGCTCTGGGTACGTTGCTTCATCCTACTGTAGTGTGTATAACTGAAACCAAGACCTCCTCGAGTCTGATTTAGAGACAGTATTTCCAAATGCCTCAGTTCACACAACGAAATATTTAGGGTCAGATGTAACATCAAAATCTTTTACGACGTCTATTTCTAGATCATTTTATTAGAAACGCTGATATCCTAGATTTCGTTTCAATCTGTTTATCGCGGGTTAACGATCGGCGCTCAGCGACCATGCATGCATCAGGATTCACCAGCGAACTCAATAGCCTTGAGCTAAAGCACTGCCCTGTAGTTTGGCGAGACAACCTTCACTAACGTATTTAGAATAAGTATCATACAAGGTTGATATGACTTTGGTAGCTAAAATTATTGGGGAAAAGCCGAATTCATGCGAGTTAGTAACAAAACAATGGAAACTTAAGTGTTTTCATGCATTATTTTTTGGAAGCTTTTGGAGACTTATTCTGATGTGTTGGACTAGCACCTCAAATGAAATTGTTGGAACTGTGCAGTAGGCCTCCTTCCTTCCCTTATCAAAGTCTAACACTAGACGTGTTTGGTTATTTGATTTAAAATCTCTGCATTTTGGCAACTCTAAGAAGGAGGATATGAGGTTCTCTATCTTGTGCTTTGTTAAATGTCCCAATGATCAATGACCAAGGTTGTAGGTCATACCTTGAAACTAAATGCTAACATGTACAGCACAAGTGTCAACGACCGTACATGGCTGTGGTCGCTGAAATTATTTGGTATAAGGCCGACTTCATCCCCTCATGCAAGCTAGTCACAACAATGAAGAGTTCAGTGTTCTCATTACTTGTTGGAGACTATTTTATTGTGTTGGACTAAAGACAAATAAAATTTTTGGGACTGTGTATGTAAAGAAAGTTTCCCATCTCATTTCCCTTAACATAGTTTAAAAGGTTTCGTGTTAGGATATTTGGTTAAAAATCTCTGCACTGGGTTTATTTTTTTCACTGGCTGAAAAGTTTTGGAAAAAGGCTACGAGGTTCTCTTTAATCTTGTGCTGTGTCAAGCGTCCCATTGAGTAATGATCACGGTTGTAGCTCATACAAACTAAATGCTGTAACATGTATAGAACAAGTATCCACGACTCTTACATGACTGTGGTCGCTGAAATTATTTGGTAAAAGGTCGAATTCATTGAAGTTAAGCACAACAGCAAGGAGACTTCAGTGTTTTTATTACTTTTTGAAGACTTATTTTGATGTGTTCGACAAACACTTCAAGTGACATTGTTGGGACTATAAAGAATTAGCTTTTTCCTCCCCTTAACAAAATTGAAATCGTTTTGTGCTTGATTATTTTGTTTAANTGTATGTAAAGAAAGTTTCCCATCTCATTTCCCTTAACATAGTTTAAAAGGTTTCGTGTTAGGATATTTGGTTAAAAATCTCTGCACTGGGTTTATTTTTTTCACTGGCTGAAAAGTTTTGGAAAAAGGCTACGAGGTTCTCTTTAATCTTGTGCTGTGTCAAGCGTCCCATTGAGTAATGATCACGGTTGTAGCTCATACAAACTAAATGCTGTAACATGTATAGAACAAGTATCCACGACTCTTACATGACTGTGGTCGCTGAAATTATTTGGTAAAAGGTCGAATTCATTGAAGTTAAGCACAACAGCAAGGAGACTTCAGTGTTTTTATTACTTTTTGAAGACTTATTTTGATGTGTTCGACAAACACTTCAAGTGACATTGTTGGGACTATAAAGAATTAGCTTTTTCCTCCCCTTAACAAAATTGAAATCGTTTTGTGCTTGATTATTTTGTTTAAAAAAATCTCTGGGTTTTTCCCAAGGCAGAGTTTACTTACTGAGAACAGATCGAGATTAGTTCAAGAATGTGCATGGTCTATTGTCCCAAACGGAGTAATGACTAAGCGGGTTGTAGCTCATCAGATAAACAAAATTCTACCATGTACACAACAACTGAGCATTAACAACTATACATTACTGTCGTCACTTAAATTATTTCTCAGTGTAAGGCCGACTTCATGCGAATTAATCACAGTAATGAAGACTTCAATGTTTTCATTTTTCGTTGAATACGTATTTTGATGTGTTTGACTAGAACCTCAGTTGAAATTCTATTGAAGAACACTGTACAGAAAGCTTCCCACCTCTTAACAAAATTGAAAACATTTCGTGTGTGGTTATTTGCTTGAAAATCCTTGGATTGTTTACAACTCAGAGTTTAGCCAACAGGAGGCCATGAGTAATTCAGAGTAGTTCAACCTAATTGTGCTATGTCTCATCAGATAAAAAGGCTAACATGTACACAACACTGATCTGAGCATTAACAACTATACATGATTACTGAAGGCCGACTTCACTATGCGAGTTAATCACAGCAATGAAGACTTTAATATTTTCATTTTTTGTTGAAGACCTATGTTGATGTGTTCGACTAAAACCTCAGATGAAATTCTATTGAGGGACAGTCTAGGGACTCTGTTCAGAAAGTTTCAATTCCCACCGTCCCTTACAAGTTGAATATATTTCGTGTTTGGTTAAAATGAACCTTTGGGTTTTTTCCAACTAAGACGTAAGAACAGGAGGCCACGAGGAGTTCAACCTTGTGATGTGTCACATCAGATAAAATGCTAACATGTACACAACATTTGAGTATCAACAACTATACATGACTGTGGTGGTTGAAATTATTTGATGAAAGGCTGATTTCAAGCAAGTTAATCACAACAATGAAGACTTCAGTATTTTCATTAGCTGTTAAAAGCTTATTTTGATGTGTTTGACAAGAACCTCGAATGAAATTGTTGGGAGACTGTGCAGAAAGCTTACCTTCTTCCCTTAATTGTCGTTGTTAGGGTGTTTGGTTAAAAATCTCTGGGTTTATTTTTTCACAACGTGACGAAGGAGATCGAGGTTCAAACTTGGGTTGTGTCAACTACAGTATACGAGAAATGACCAAATTTAATGCATCGCGCTCTTGTTTGAGCTACAGTCTTGTGGCGGTGGTCAAATTGTATTAATTCAGTACTGCTGAATAGAGGATTGAGATTTATACAGATGGAACTGAATGAATCCATGCTCTGATTTTCTACTGTAAGGTAAGTCTCGCGTGCCATGGCTCTGCAACAGTCACTGCCCAACTCACAGGGTTCATTTTAAAGGAAATACAGACCTGAAAACTTGTCTTGAAAACTTCGCTCTTTATTAACGCATAGACTTCTAAAATTGTGCGTTTATCCAAACCAGGCTGAAGACGTGTCCCCTTTGAAATAATGCTGAGCAAATTCAGCAGAAGCCTGAATGAATAGGGAGTGCCCACCGTTAATAGTTACAGCAAGTCATATTCAGTCTCCTCAGTAGCTTAGTTATAGCTTAGTTTCCTTGGATCGGTTAATGAGTAGTATTTAGAGCCATAAAAAGTCTCTTTCTCATCGCCGGCACAAGGCGATCGATCCTGTTAACCAAACCAGGCTGAAGATATGTTCCTAGACTTAGTCATGGCAAATCAGTAACTCCTTTTCCTTGTGATCGGTTAGTGCGTGGTAACAAAACAAAAATTCTTCATCATACAAGCTGATCAATTCTGGCTCACCTTAAAAATCTTTACGCGCAATAAGTGTTAGAAGGCTATAGCAAAAGTTGAACTGAAGCCAAAACTCGGGGGGAGGCGGGGGTGAGGGGTTACTTGAGTAAGCTTTTGCTGTGTATGTGCCGCTAGTCCCTCATAACCCCTACCCTATTATAGTTAATTCTGTGGCCAATTATAGACCCCATATTTGTCGCTTTTGGGTAAATGTAACTTTGGCGATCCCAAGTTAGTCACTCTACCTTATAAAGCCTTTTATTGAGGTCATCCTGACAGGAATTGGCACATTTATTACACTTAATGAAGTAAAAATCCTCACGGTTTGAAGTCCCTAATTACCGGAACATTCTTATCCCAAAATCCCGGTCGAAAATGTGCTTACATTAAAATTTAAAATTACCGAATTACCGCTAGAAAAAAAACCTTAATATCGCGACCCCAATGTCCCCCTCCGAAAGCAGCGCATGGTTTGGAGATTAGGCTGCTGAATCCGTAACCTACGTGTAACCTTCCTTTTCAGTCATTTGTCAGGGGGAGGGTGTGGCTACACGTAGGCTACTAACAAGGGTCGTTGGCTTTCGGAACTTTACGGTATTATTATTGTTATTGAGTCCCCGAAGCTGAACTCGTCATTCTGTGTACATCCTAGAGGCAGAAAAAGATTTAGAATGGATGTTACCGGAAAAAAGGTGAACTAGCAAGGGAAACGTAAGGGAAAATGAAAAATGGACACAAAACAGACATTGGTCATTCTAGCCCCTCTGAGCTAGCAGAAGTTTCTTTTCGGTGTCACTGAACACGTGGTTTGCTTGTTTACGTCCCCAAGACGACAGGGACATACATGTAATTTTAGCGGAGCGAACGACCTCTTAAACAGTGCTAAAAGCCATCCCGAAGAAACCCTGCAAGCAGGGTAAGGATTCTATAAGAAATAATTTCGTTTCAAGTTGAAGAACGTGCGAGTTGTAGACCGACGGGACGTTTCAGCGCCTTCACCTGATTGCACCGTCACAAATGCTTTCATGTTTCAAAAATCAAATGTCCTAAGAATGATAAAAT
>CALNXI010003528.1:0-23538 GCA_942486025.1 Porites evermanni | reverse complement strand
TGTGTGTTCCCTACCTGGGAAACAGATATCCCTAGTGATGTGTGTTCCCCTACCTGGTAAACACATCACTAGTGATGTGTGTTCCCTACGTGGGAAACAGATATCGCTAGTGATGTGTTTTCCCCTTCGTGGTAAACACATTACTAGGGATATGTGTTCCCCTACCTGGGAAACGCATATCCCTATTGAGCAAAGAGAGAGCAAAGTGATATCTCGGTAATTTTAGACTTTGGATCGATCATCCTTGTTGTGAATAGGTACAATGAGGCCAAAACTCCAAAGAGCAGGGTATTTGCCAGTATCTAAGATTCGATTGAATAAATTTACGAAATTCCCTTTAATGGCTTCCTTTCCGATTCTTATTACTTCATTTAATATATTATCGATACCCGGAGATTTGTTTGCCTTCAGTTTGTTAATTGCAGCTTCGAACTCTTCATCAGTTATTGGATAGTCAATTGGGCCTTCCACTCTTTCGTTAATGTGGGTTTCCATATTCGTCCCCAGATCTAGTATATTATTGAGAAGGGTCGCCTTCTGTTGCTTAAGGTATTTATAAAACTGTTTCGTACTCACTGCCTCAGCTCCATGTGTTTTTCTTTTTCCTAAGTTAAAGATTTTTCCTATTTGTCGCCAGGTCTCTTTGGAGTTCTTCATATATCGATATTAGACATGCCTTTGCTGGTAGACTCCCGTTTCTTCCGTCTACAAGTTTGTTTGAACCTCTTCGTTTTGTCTCGCAGTAGTTGTCTCAGTTCTGAATTATTGTTATGAGAAATGTTCCCCCAAGGGATTGCAAGTTTTCTTTTTCTGTTTCGCATTCCTGATCGAACCATTTGTTTTAGGGTTTGCTTTCCATCCGGCTTCTTGGCATGCTTCCACCAAAGTTTCACTTAGTAATTCAGACGCAGTATCGATCGATGCTATCATGTTTGACAGCTGCTCCTAACCTGGATTGAACTGTTTAAATCAATAGTGATATGTCTTCCTCTACCGGAACCGCCGGGAAACACATGCCGGCTACTTTCCGTTATTCTCCTGCTACCTAAAAATTTTTTTGACAACCCTGATTTTCAAACATTGTCATGAAATGACATGATTTTGTTGTGGATTGGGACATACTGTATAAGCTGTGTGGTTCAGCAAACAATTAGAGTAAAGGATTTATCTTCTCTGGTAAGATATGATGACAGTTGTTTAGCTGTAATAAGGCATGTTCAAAGTATCACACGCGTACTACGACCACGCCCAAATATACGCTCCCACAGCGTCTTGTTTGCACTTTGNAAGAAACACATATTCCTAGTGATGTGTGTTCCCCTACCAGGGAAACACATATCCATAGAGATTTGTGTTCCCCTACCTGGCAAACACGTATCCCTAGTGATATATGTTCCCCCTCCCGGACAACACATATCCCTAATGATATGTGTTCCCTACCTGGAAAACACATATCCCTAGTGATGTGTGTTCCCCTACCTCGGAAACACATATCCCTAGTGATATGTCTTCCCCTACCTGTGAAACACATATCCCTAGTGATGTTTGTTCTCCTACCTGGGAAACACATCACTAGTGATATGTGTTCCCCTACTTAGGAAACAGATATCCCAAGTGATGTGTGTTCCCCTACCTGGGAAACACATATCCCAAGTGATGTGTGTTCCCTACCTGTGAAACAGATATCTTTTGTGATGTATGTTCCCCTACCTGGGAAACACATATCTCTAGTAATGTGTGTTCCCTACCTGGGAAACAGATACCCCTAGTGATGTGTGTTCCCCTACCTGGTAAACACATCACTAGTGATGTGTGTTCCCTACGTGGGAAACAGATATCGCTAGTGATGTGTTTTCCCCTTCGTGGTAAACACATTACTAGGGATATGTGTTCCCCTACCTGGGAAACGCATATCCCTATTGAGCAAAGAGAGAGCAAAGTGATATCTCGGTAATTTTAGACTTTGGATCGATCATCCTTGTTGTGAATAGGTACAATGAGGCCAAAACTCCAAAGAGCAGGGTATTTGCCAGTATCTAAGATTCGATTGAATAAATTTACGAAATGCCCTTTAATGGCTTCCTTTCCGATTCTTATTACTTCATTTAATGTATTATCGATACCCGGAGATTTGTTTGCCTTCAGTTTATTAATTGCAGCTTCGAACTCTTCATCAGTTATTGGATAGTCAATTGGGCCTTCCACTCTTTTGTTAATGTGGGTTTCCATATTCGTCCCCAGATCTAGTATATTATTGAGAAGGGTCGCCTTCTGTTGCTTAAGGTATTTATAAAACTGTTTCGTACTCACTGCCTCAGCTCCATGTGTTTTTCTTTTTCCTAAGTTAAAGATTTTTCCTATTTGTCGCCAGGTCTCTTTGGAGTTCTTCATATATCGACATTAGACATGCCTTTGCTGGTAGACTCCCGTTTCTTCCGTCTACAAGTTTGTTTGAACCTCTTCGTTTTGTCTCGCAGTAGTTGTCTCAGTTCTGAATTATTAATGTTATGAGAAATGTTCCCCCAAGGGATTGCAAGTTTTCGTTTTCTGTTTTTGCATTCCTGATCGAACCATTTGTTTTAGGGTTTGCTTTCCATCCGGCTTCTTTGCATGCTTCCACCAAAGTTTCACTTAGTAATTCCCACGCAGTATCGATCGATGCTATCATGTTTGACAGCTGCTCCCAACCTGGATTGAACTGTTTAAATCAATAGTGATATGTCTTCCTCTACCGGAACCGCCGGGAAACACATGCCGGCTACTTTCCGTTATTCTCCTGCTACCTAAAAATCTTATTGACAACCCTGATTTTCAAACATTGTCATGAAATTACAGGATTTTTGTTGTGGATTGGGACATACTATATAAGCTGTGTGATTCAGCAAACAAGTAGAGTAAAGGATTTATCTTCTCTGGTAAGATATGATGAAAGTTGTTTAGCTGTAATAAGGCATGTTCAAAGTATCACACGCGTACTACGACCACGCCCAAATATACGCTCCCACAGCGTCTTGTTTGCACTTTGCATTGGTGGCCGTTAGCATTTCTCATTTTGTCACCGCCGCTACAAAATTTTCATGTTGTTCTTCCAGTCTAAAAAAAATATTTCCTTCGTTTTTGTTTTATTTAATCTCTCGCTTTAGATCCTAGATCTCTGTCGCCCCTTTTCTCGTTGAGATTCGCTGACCTGCCCCCTGCTTTCTCTTTTTCTCTGTCTTTCTTGTTCTATATTCCAAATTAGTGGACATGAAAATTAATCTAAGCTTAATACTTTAGACAACAGGGATGGAGAAACAATTTCCGCCATACGTTTTCGTCTTTATTGACTCTTTATTTGTCTCTGCTTTTCAACCTCGAGTTGCATTTGGGTTGCCATACCTGTTGATTGGGTCATTTTACATTGGCATGCCTGTGGTGCGGACGGACAGTCCTTCATTGGGGCGGTCGGGGTACGGCACGTCATAACCAAATTTTCTGGGATGGGTAGATTTTATTACCTATGGTGCTTCGCTGGCGCTCGCTTCGCGCTAAAAACCCGTTTACACGGGTCCGGAAAAATATTTGAACTGACAAAAATACCGTGCAAGTTTTTGAACCGCAAAGTGTGAAAGGTTTTGTATGGATTTGTGTAAATAGTAGAGTCGAACCCCGCTTAACGAACACCCGCCTAATACGGACACCTCGTTATTACAGACAGTTTTCTTTGTCCATGGGGTAAGCCCTTACATTTTCTCCAAACTTAAACCCGCTTAATAAGGACATCCGTTCTTACGGACAACGGACACATATTGATTGCCCAGCTATAGAAACGGCCAACCTCGCTAATTGGGGACACTTAATTATCAACTGTGTGCTGTGCTGAAGGTTATTTAAAATCCTTCAGTTGACAGTATGTTGATGTTCCCAGTTCTACCATACACCAGATAGCTAGAATGATTTGTAGACGTCAATTTTTGGCATCAAATGAGTTATGCGGAGAAGGGTTTTGATTAAGTGATACCATAGACTAAATGAGCGATTTCTAAATATTTCCGTGGTTTTAAGCCGCGTAATGACGGCTTTGGGAAGGTTAAAGAAGTTTTATTGGACGATGCTTATAATGTCCTCTTTTCTTTCCTTGGTATTTTGTTCTACTTAAAGGGGTTTTTAACTTTAATAACATGACCCTCTTAATATGGACACTTTCTGTTGTCCTTTGAGCGTTCGTAGGTTATTAACGGGGTTTGACTGTACTGTAATCTTCAACAGAAATTGAATGGTTTCGTGCAAAACGCACCGCAAGCTGAAAGAAAACAATCGATTATCAGCCAGCGGTGCATATGCAAGAAAATCACATTACTGGAGGAGGGAAAAATTGAGGAAAGTCTTAAGAGAAGCCGCGACTTAATTAGAGCAACACAACTTACCGACTGCATGCAGATTATTCGGGCTCGAAATCAAATCGTCCATCACAGTACGGCGATGTATCAGTGAATGGGTTTCCCTCTCGAAGTCGAATATTTCAACGGCTTCAGCGTCTGGCCGGTGACTTATAACAAACAAGGACGTCACGCCAGTGGCTGGGTCCCGGTACACGCTGATCCCGTGAGGGTTAAATCCCGTGCGATTGAAGTTCTTTAAAGTTAACTCCACTGGATCCTCCGCAGGCTTATTAAAGTCGAAAGTCAGCAGCTTACCCTCCCTTTTGTCAAGCTCTTTATCGTACATAGGAGTCAATTGGTAGCGAAGTCCCTGTTTGAAAATGAAGGGGGTTAAGTGTCGAAGACAACAATAACACTGCACAAACACTAGTTCATGACCAGTATCTTCTTTAGATATTACACAAGAGAATAGCAACCGAAATGGACTCTAATACCAGAAGAAATTTCTACACCTTAGACTACGAGCAGTCTCTCTTTCTTCTGTAGTCCGTCTAGCAAAACGCGAGACAAACAAATGGCCACGCGCGCGTGCACTCCCCTTACTAAACCGGAAGAAAAAAAGAGACTGCTCGCAGTCTATCTACACCCTGTCTCGTTTCCCAAATGTAATAATCTGCAAATAGTTTCTCCTGTCATTCATTTGCTAGTAGCCCCTGAGGTCTGCCGCCTGTAAGATTTATATTCTGCACTGTGAGCTCATTGTACTGCCCAGTCAGTTATCCTATTGAACGGCACACAGCAGGAGAAGCGTTAAAAAAACTTTCTTAGTCCATACTGCGACTGAGACATACGGCTACTGAGCATGATTTCTTTCGAAGGATCTGTGTAAAAGAAAATAATAAAAATGCAAAAAAGAAGATACTCACGGAAGACACAAAAACAAGTCCGTCAGGGAGAAGAGCAATATCTTCAGAGCCATTTGCTTAAACACAGGAAACAGAATCGGTTAAGTACCCCCGATGCGGCTTAGTGAGAGATAATTTAGCCAGAGCAAGTGGCTGCACACACCCGTATCAACACAACCAAGTGAAACCCAAGAGAAAACCAGTGGAAACCCGCGGCTTAGTAACTTAGGCATCCACACAGCAATATCAATCGTGGGTTGATTTCGGTGCGGTGGTGTGACCTTTGCTCAACGGTTTATTTCTTAGAGTGGGGTGAATGCAACAAACCCTCAATACATGTTGATTCAGCATAAGGGTGGAAAACTCAGTGGTAACTGATTGATAACAAGAAGCCGCTTACAGCGGATTCAGTCTCGCTTGCTTGAAGATTAGATTGAGAAATGAGGGGGCGATTAATTCTACACGAAACGAAACAGATTTACTCGCTAAATGTTTTTTACTTCCTACTTAATCGACGTCGATACTTTTAACTTGTTTCTGAATTGATTTAGTACGCGTGTTAGCAACGACCGGAAATACGTCTGCGATCGCAGGCTATACGCGTAAATTCAAAGGCCTCGATTCCAGAGCAATAGCATCATTGCCAGATAACGAAAAAGTGATTTATATGGCACGTCTTTTCAATCATCGCCGAAAATAAATCGCACGCTCATCCCAAGACTCATTTGCATACAGTGAAGACCATCACAATTTTGCTAATTCAGATTCTTACTTTTTTTCGACCACTCAGTAGTGTTCACTTGCTCCAAAGTAATCAACGCTTTCAAGCGATAGATTTCGTGGACCGACACGTTTCCGAAAAGCTCTAAATTTAATCTTTCCTAAGCTTTCTTCGCAAAACATGCGTGGCCTCCATCATGCAACGATTCTTAGTCCCAGTTTCCACGGTTTCCGCAAGGAACGCCTGGCACAATGACCCCCCATTTCTGACCCAAAAACGACAAACATGCCCGGGGGTGTTCTTCCAAAAAAATTGGGTTGGGGTGTGCGACACGCTTCCTGAAACTCTTACCCTATTTCAAACCAAAATCTGTGATTTTCCCTATGATCAAAAATTTGATACCGTATTTCAGACCTGAAGCCCTGGAGCCCGGCGCGTGACTGGAGCGCGTGACAGGCTGTTACGGCACGTACACGGTAGTTGGCGTAAACATAAAAGGGAAATGGTCTTATCGCCAAATGATGAGGAAGTAGCTAATTCTTCAAAAAAGACTAGAGTGCACAAACCATACCCTGAACGTTTCTTCTTCCTGGAGGGTTAAAGTGGCATTTTGTAGAAAGTATCGTAGGTACTATCCATTAAAGAAGAATTTAAGGCTGGCTACAAAACAAACGGACCATCTCCTCGCGCCTCAAAGCGAAGCGCTATAAATTCCTCAGTTGACAATAACCGACAAATCCGCTCAAAATTGCCATCGGCTAATCTGCAGATAACGAGTGCTCCGGCTGGCTCCACAAAACCCATCGCAACTGCACGCTTCGCGTGGAGGCGTGTGGAGATGGTCCGTTAGTTTTGTAGCCAGCCTTTAATTCTTCTTTAGTGGATAGTACCTACGATTGCAAAACTCAACAAAATGCCACTTTAACCCGCCAGGAAGAAGAAGGAGACGTTCAGTTAAAGGTATCTTATTTCGACTTTTCGTCATATTTCGACTTTTGGACTATTTTAGTTCATGGGAGTTTCGACGACTCATCCCATTTTGTCCATGTGAATTATTTAATTGACACACACTACGTCTGGGCTGCCTCTGGTTCACCGAGCTACCGTCACAAACACTTGCGATACTCTGTTTGAAGAATAAATGAAACAATTCTCACCTGGTATTACCTTGCACGGTCCAGGAGAATGATTTATGATGTGGGTGAAAAAACCATTCAAAACCCTGAGGAGTAATATATGTAAAGACATGTAAGGTTCAATACTCAGTATCTTGAGTTCAATCAGTCAGTAAATCAAGCAAACAATATTGGAAAGGATAAATTGCATATCAATCGACCGATTGACTCACAAAAATCTAAAGACGAATGATGCTATAATGGTAATGGCAAAAAACAACGCAAATTCTCCGTTTCGACCCATTATTCAGGTTCAAGTTGTTTTGAAAATGTGCGCTGTTCATCAGTCAGTTGCGTTGTGACTGAGCGCATGGAAGTCAAATGACCTTGTCAAGTCACGCAAGGCGGGTTTACTCAGTATTACCATATTACATAAATTATCATTCATTTCATCCAACAGAAACCAGTTAGTGGGCTGACTCCGGCTAAAAGCCTGGTAATGTCACATCCAAACTCCAAAAATGATATAAAATAAAAAGGTGACAGTGCTGTGAGTTCTGCTGGAAAAAGAGAAGTACAGTAGTTTTCGGATTTATTACATGTAAAGGTTAATCGGATCTTGTAGGGATTAATTAACAACATTCACTAATCCTAGAGTACAGTATTCATTCCGATACAAGAATTTATTTTAGATTCCGGATTCAAAATCTGCGGACACATGACCAAACGTTCCATGAATCTGGGGGTAAAAGGCAAGAAGGAATCCGGTACTAAAATGTTCCACAATTTTGAATTTGTTAATTAACATTTCTTAGCTGTTCTTAGGGTTTAAACTCATATTGTGATCACTAGAAAAAGTGTAAATGTCATCAGCAACTAGATTAAGTAGGCTGCAACCGTTAATTCCTAGGCAAGATTTTGAGAGCTGTGGTGTCATCAACAAATTTAATTCTCAGTGTCCAATCCTTCCGTAGGTTGTTAGTCATTACCGTAAACAGGCTAACACCAAGTTTTGTCCCCTGAGGCGATGCCACCTTTGAGGAATTTCCAATCAGGCAAAAAATTCCCGATTCTTACAGCCTGCCTTCTATCGCTCAAGAATGCCTCTATCCAGTTAACCAGCACGGGATGAATAAAGCTTGATAGTTCCTTCAAGAGTATGTTATGATCAAAAAGATCAAACTCCTTGCAGAAGTCGGCAATAAGTATCCTCGCGGCACATTCCCCCGAGTGTCTGAAGCCTCATGAACTAGGCTGTAAGAAGTAGATTAGGGTATCAGCGGTAGAATGACCTTCCCTAGCGTATTGAAGGGGGTCAATGTTTTCTGCTATTTGAGAAATAAGCCTGCTTCTCACGAATCCCTCCATAACCTTAGTGATAGTACAGCTGATAGTACATGTCAAAGCGATCGGTCTCAGATCGGATTTACCTTGTTGAGAAGGGGAAACTTTAGCTAGTGGGTTTACGATGGAACTTTAAGTAGATCAGGCACATATCCTTGCTCTGACCTTCGATTGTAGAGCAGCGAGGCGTTTCGTTTTTTTTTTTTTTGTTTTGTTTTTTTAATTTTTTAACGAAAGCGCGACCCAGAGGTACGTTGATTGCGGTCGCCATCATGAAAGCAATTGGAAAACTAAGGAAGGATGGGCGAGTAACCCTCTCTAGCCCCCTCTTGGAATAACTTTTCACCTCGCCCCAACTCTCTGTCAGTTTCAACGTCCAGATCGTTCGCATTGCAAAATACGCCTGCTTTGCAGAGGCTAACTCAGGGCATGCCGGTCAGGTATCATGGGTCTGAACCAGTCTTACTTCCTTTTCTATAGTCTTTTCTCTTATGGTATATTTCAGTATGGTGTATTTGCAGGCTATGATAAGTATCTCTCTAGATTTTTATCCGGGATGTCTTTGTTTGGAACGAAGACCTGTATTAAGAATTAATTGTTAATTTTTTCCTTTCTTATGTGTCAAGTTCCCATGCCCCTATGTCAAACTATGTAAGTAACTGTCACCGTGAAATCATGGATTCGAATCCGATAAACGTTCAGTATTTTTTTTCCTTCGCTAAGAAGCAAACTGCTTGAGGTCGTTTCTGGTGCTCGCAGAGTCAAAACGCATAAGGGTGGCGCGGTTTCTGTCACGGACTTTTCAAAACGCCATCTTATATTACAGCTTGTTTTAGTCAAGAAAACTGTTAAGCAAAATAAACAAACAACACAATCTGCCGTTTCTTTATGATGAATCAAGTTCCTCACATGCGCTAAGGAGTATACATCCACTTGTCTTTTAATCAACATGAACGAAAGCACAAAGGCACAAGACTGAGGACATAAGACCCCGGTTCAAGCAATCGTGGAGGACTGAAAACAAGTTGCGAATATTTTTTCTTCAGTTTATTTTGCTATTCTAAATTTGCGACACAAAGAATGGCACAGAACGTAACTGAACTTAATAATTATTTACTTTTTAAAATCCCTTTATTTACCAAAACGCAACCAAACTGCCTCCGCACAGCTAAAACTGAAGCTAAATCTATAAAGACAACCAGAAACAAAGATAATCATGACGACTTAGTGTAAACACGCATTCCTCGAAAATAAAGCTCTTTTTGTTGAAGTTGCCATGATGTACTGCGCATGTGCAATAACAAAAGGTCTGACAAAATAGTAAGGATCGGTAGGTTATCTATTTTTTCGCGGTTACTTCTTGTGGAGAAGAATCCTCTTCAACATCTTCGGGTGATGCAACAGTCAATTTATCCGAGGTACTTTTTCCTTCTTGTGAAGGCGACTTCTCATTAATTGTGAGGGGTCTTCTGCGCCTACTCCTAACTAGGAAGAAAATGACCAGAATGATCGCTGCTGCTATTAAACACGTTGTCACTTTTACACGATATCGCGCTTCATAACCTGAAAAACATAATTAAAATGATCAAATCGACATCTTCAGTATACTTAACCGATGAAAGCTGAAATTCAGCTCAGTAAAAATGCTTTTTTCACATAAACCACAGGGACTTTGATAAACAAACATGGCATATCCTGTTAAACAATTGCGTGTGAGAATTGTTTTCTGCTTGTCAGGTAACAAGATGCAACATTACTGACCATATGGGAATGCAGCATATGTTGAGTAATGTTGAAGCTGTGTTTATGATGTGCTTCAAAGTCCGTTGCGTTTAGTCTAAAGATTATTAATTAACTGCCTTTTTCAATGAGTATTCACTCTCTGTTCAGTTGCAGATTTTGTTTACGTTGCAATATTTTTTTAAAATCTGTCAGATTGACAAGATTGTCACGTGATCTTTATAGCATTCCATCCGATTTTTATCGATTTCTAGTGTCTTCACTGTGTTACCTACCCTGAGTTTGTGTTGCAATATTTATTTCAATAAACGATTCCACGGCCTGTTTAGATGCTATTCCAATGTTGACCCTTCTAGTAGTGTGGATATCAAACATGCACTGCCTGTTATGGCCACACACGTCACGTGCCTGCAGACCCAAGGCAGAATCATCAAAGCTTAACTCCTCTTCATCCAAAAATGTCGGTACGTAGTTAGCATCGAAGTAAAATGCATGACTTTTGCCTTCTTCGTAAGTAAATAAAGAAATATTGCCGGTTGTAACCCCTGAAATAGAAAAAACTCATTGTAAATATAAATTCTTTTAAAGAAAACTAAAATTTAATCATAGGTCTTTTTAATAACTCGTATATCTAATCTAGGCTTTCACCTATATTGCAATTAAGTGCACTGCCTATTTGTTCATTTCCGTGATTGCCTGAAAAAACATTCATTACAATCCTTAATTTTGATCTATTTTGCGGAATTCAAAATGATGTCTTTAAAGGGTTGCCATCGAGGGAATGAGACAATATGTCGATACTCCCTCATTTTTAATTGCATTTTTTAATTCAAAATTTCCTAAAAGGATTATAATCTTTAGGGATGTTCAACAGATCGAAAAAAGGTTCGTTTGCTCTTCAATAAGCTTCAAGTGTCTAAAGCGGGCTATTAAATGCGTCTTTTGCTGTGGAGCGTAGAGAAAAGTATATTCCTCTTAAAATAGCTTTTGCAACACTGTGTGTACTTGTGTGGTCATGCAAATAAAATTCGTCGTTGGTTGGTTGATAAACTATTTTGCAAAGTGTTTTCCGTCTCGTAAGAAAGACAAGCTTGACCTGAGTCAAATTTTTCAGCGTTATATCTGTAGATTTAAGTGCTTACACTGTTGCCCAAATTCATAGTGAAGTCTTCTGGATTCACTTGGATTGATGTTAAGGAAGACCCCATCAGGAAGCAAGAATTCTCGGTCCTTATTTCCATCCCAGAATCCCATGAGGCCACTTGTGTTTCCTATAAAGCGTTTTAGAAACGTTAGAAATATATACTGAAAAGTGAAGATAGCAAAAATTGTTAATCATGTCACATTTTATAGTCATCTTGCCACAACTTCTTCCGCTCGCCAGCATTCAGCCACCCAGCGTCTTTCGGGTAAACTAGCTGACCACAGTTGTATAAAACGAGAAGGCTCTGGGGACGAGGTTGCGTTTGTACAGAAACTCAAACCCCTTATGAGTTTCTGGTTGGGATGAGCATATGTAATTTATTTGACTAATTTCAGAGCAAGCATAATTTTGACAGGACCTGTGGCTTTTTGGACCTGATCCAGTGCAAACTACACTTATAGACGAGAAGTAATACAGATATTGGACAGGGCACATGAAATAGAGGAGGGGATCCGCTCCATAATTCTTCATACCTGTATTATTCGAAGGCCGAATCCAACGCATATAGAACTCATTTATTGTTCGTTCAACACTCTTGGCTAAGCTCCTAACATCCTCACCTGTACGAAATAATTCTTCACAACACTTTCCTGTAGTTTNTAGGTAGTTATGAAAAATTAGCCAGAGGACTCAGGCCAATCAGAGACGGAGAAATCTTTTGATAAAGAATGATAACACAGTCAGGATATAAATTATTTGAGTTAAATCAAAGTGAGACTAGACATCTCTAGTATTCACCGCACCTTTAAATATCGGAGGCACCAGCATCATGATTTGCAATATATCTGCTTCAGCTTTTTCGACTGTAACTGATATTCCAGAGTTAAACATGACGGAGTATTTAGAGGTGTTTTCACATTTTAAGATAGCGACGCCGTTAAAATCCATCATAAACTGCTCGGCATACTCAGTGACGACGCCATTAACCAAAATCTCCATTTCATTGCGACCGTTAATGTGGACCTGTTAAGAGACAGACCGTTTAAATTTTCTGGTTTAGAAAAAATTCGCTTGTCAAATAACCTCTTACTATCTTGAGATCAAATGCTGTTTGGGACTAGTCTTGGTTACGTGACAGATCAGAAATGTCTAAAAAAATTAATTTTTAGCTTTATTTACAGACCCTGTTTTTAGTCCTCTAATGACCTATAGGTTCGGCAGTCTTTGCGTTAGTCATCACCTGAATAAGATCTGATCCGTCTTCTTTCATAGCAAACGCTTTGTAAACTGTAGCATTACTCTTTACTCCGTCTGCAGTGATCAGTGGCTGCATTCTTCCCTGAAGGCTAAATTCAGGACCCGTTACATGAAGAATCTGATACTCTCCGTATCCATTAAAAGTGTACTCCACGTGGTCAAGTGTGACAATGTGAGGGTCGCCGTAAGACGTGGCTACAGAAAGAAAAAAATGTGTTACACCACAACAACTATTGATTAAATAGCAGCAGCGTGGCTGAGTGGTCAGTGCGTCGGACTCGTAATCCGGGGGTCCTGGGTTGGTGCCCTGCCCTGGCCACTTGCTGGATTTGTCCTTGGTCGCCCCTCGAGTTCAAATCCTTCAACCTAATTAGCGCAGTTAAGTTATGGTTAGTTGGCCTCAAGTGATTGGTGCATTTAGATCTTTATTAATAGTTGCGAATACACGAATTAATCCCACACAGCCAATCGACAAAACCGTCTGATGAAGACCGGCAATACGCCGCACAGGGTCCTGAGGAGTTTCGTGTGAATAAATGAATTACTTCTTTAAAGTCTCACCTTGAAAAATGTCTATACCCGTCGCTTAGCACGATTAATTAGCCCAATGGGATCTTTATGAATCTACTGTAAACGATTTCTTCGCTTGTTATCTGACCCAGATCGACATTGTTGTTCGCCATTTTGAAAATCAATAACCGCAAGCCATATCCTCGCTGGCAAACGGCACGTCGCCCGAAGGGCGACCGAGGCACGAAATACCGATTAAAAAAACGTATTTTATACTGTAAGCCGATCTTGCGAGCCCTCAGTCTCTTGGTTTGCGGTCTATAGTATGTGTAACGAAACTGTAACGCGATCAAAATGACCCATTTTTTCAGAGGTTTTCGACGGGTTTTGATGTTCTAACGACACACACATCACCTCTGGACCCTGTGTACGCCGTCAAAAGGTCGCAACCACCAACAAGTGACTTTCCTAAGGCAAACGATAACCAGCAAAAGGTTACCTCAATACATAGGGCTCATCTGGGAACCCTAATCGCTTGGCCGGGCATGGATGCGCTGTGATTTGTGGAAAGGGATCTTAGATTATCTTAATACAGGAAAAAAAACTCTACATCCTCTTTTATGAGGAACTGTCATTGATATCCGGTAACAGAGTCAATGCAAAGCCCGGTGAACACCGTCCCTCGGTACTTCAGCTGGCTTCATACCTGGTCTTGGTGGTATGTACTTAGCCCCATCATTTGAAGGCCTCTTTTCAAAGTACTTTTTACAGTTGTCGGAGAGCATGCAGCAATCCCAGTAGGGAACAATATCGTGAAAGAAATGAGATAGAGCTGGTACTCCTGCCTCCACATGGACTCGATCCAGGGATCCTCCGTTGCGTGGGCCAACGATTAAGTCTCCTATTTCATTATAACAGCATTGTTGACCTGTACCTTGGTTACTATGAAAATGAATAAATATATAAATAAATAACGATGTAAGCGAGCAGGTTTGCGTCGCCATTCTGGAAGTTGTAAATCGTAAAATTTGACTTGTTCTTTAACTTTCTGCATAAGCGAAATAAAAATATAGGCCTTCATTTAAGGCATTTCATTCATTAAAGAAACAGTCAGAAAGGGGGGAAATGACTGACAATCGATTTTAACTCGTATCGATCTAGTTAAGACTTACAAACAAGCAGAAATCCCTGGTCATTAAAATTACCTAGGAGAAGTTGTTCTAAAGCAAAGCGTTGCTCCATGGTAATAAACACCGCAATAAAGCTGATCAGCGGTCACCGGATTACTGTATTCATCGATAGTGAAACGGCCACGATCCGCAAGGGCTTGGGCTCTAGTGTGCGGGCAATGAAGAAGGGAGATGTCGTCTGAAACAAAAGTTGAAGAAGATACATGACTTCAAAGGTGTATTTTGAATGACTTCATGCAAGAGAGAATGAGCTAGATCATTCTCTTTTGCTTCATGTTATATATCATATTTTGATTTAAAAATAGGATGGACTTTCTGATGAAGTCTTTTCAGTTTTCATTGGAGAAATTCCGTGAGGGTCCTTAACCACCAGCTTATCTACTGTAGATAACCGCTACTGCTGTCTATGTACTGTACTGCTAATAATGCTTGTCTTCTTTCTCCAGTGGTTTCAAAGATGGATGACTAAATCCCCTGGATAAATCTTTATTCAGTGAATAAGACAATTGGTTTCCATAATACTTTTCCTTTCAAGGGTTAGTGATTTATCCGGTAGGCGGGATAGCTCTATACAGCCTTTGAGTAACCGGGGACTGGCTGTTGGTGATCTTTAGGCTAATTGTTTGTGAGAACCAGTTATTTCCAATAGGCTATCTCTAACTTAGTATTCGGTGTCTTTTATTTAAACGAGCCTTGTTACAATGAAGTAATTCAGTTTCGAGTAATCATAGGCTATACTAGGCCGTCTTGTGAATTATAGAAAATTCTTTCTGAAGGGGTGATTTATGTTTATAGAGTTTTGGAAACCGTTACACTCTTTTACACTTAATACCTTGATGAAGGTCTATTGCAATTTGTACATAATTAATGGGCGTTTACAACAACGAAGCCAGATGAAGTAAACCGTGCTTTGTTTTCAACAATGCAATGCAATTTATTACAATACAATACAAAACACAATACACATTACATGATATAATACAACGAATTAAACAATTACAAAACCTTTCATTGACATTTCCAACCTACCAAGCAATTATTACTTAAAATATTTTAATATAAGATCAGTAAATGGGTTTAATACCTAAGGAAACAAAATATGAACGGGAAATGCCTAATTTTTAGACTAATCGAAAGGTTTCCGAGTTAGACACTAGTTCAACTCAAGTCTGAAAAGCAACGTAAACTGAACACCATGCATCGCATGTTCATCAACAAAAGTAAACTTTTATTTGATCCGTGCCTGCCAAACCATTTGAGTATCGAGCGGCCTCCCATGACTTACAAAACTTCTTTGAGCCAATCATAAACCTATATTTTGAGACGCCATTATTGCAAAATAACGTCAACACAACCAGTCAGAAGACTGCCTCGGTTTGCGACAATAGACAATAAAGAAGTTAATGGCCATATTTTGACATATCATATGGGTGGGTTAATTTGGAAACATTACTTACCGGTATATATTATGTGGTGTGGTTGCTTCTCATACCAGTACAAACATCGTTCGTTAGCAAACTCCTGACTTTTCCAGAAAAAAAGATCGCTCCAGATCCACTCGGCCGAAGCAAAGCTACTCTTGTTGCCTGTTCTTCTTACTGTCACAAGCGTAGTAAAACGGTCCTTTTCACCTGAAGCTCTAAAAATATGCATTGATTAGACTAAAAACCTATTTGGTAGTTCCTTAGATTAACAATTGTAGATCGTCTATCGTCTATCATTCATAGTCCATAGTCCATCGTCCAGAATCTATCGTCTGGTTTTTAGTAAATGTCTAGTAACTTCATTTTATTACATCTTCCAAGATATATTGTCAAACAGCGACTGACCAAAATCTATCACTCTTAGCCTCGCAGCACTGTAACATTTAATTTCTATTTATGTGCCCTTCCTCCAAATTACTGAACTTAACGTAAAACGGGAAAAAATAATTTTATCTTGAATCGGGAGCGCTTGAATACGTTAATTGTTCCAATACCTACCCCTGTCCCTCTTTCTTTGGTACAACAAAATGAGCTTCTCCAGTATTCAACTGTTCTGTTATCAAAGTGAACATGCTATGAAAAGACACGTGATCATCATCCTTCATAGAAAAGCGCACCAACTGAACATCCACAGTCTGATTCTGCTTGCCGAGATAGACTGGGTCCCAGGTGATATTAACAGGCTTCTGTTCCTCCCATGATTCTGAGGCTACTCGAGAAACTCGAGGCTCATCCCTGATGATACTCACTGAAAGTAAGATTAAATCGTTCTTCGCTTAAAGACCTTAAAAGTTTAGTTTAAGTTTTAGTTTTTGAAGTTTTTGTTTTGGTTATTCAGTTTGTTTTTGTACCGAGGAGAAATTAGAAAACTGGTATCGTTGTAAGAGTGTCTCACATAGTTAAAATGGAGTATCTTTGATACTTCAGTTTATTTGTAACAAAGACCTTCATTCATAGCGCTATAGCTTTTGGGCGTTTTTCTGCTTCTTCAACCAGTACTTTATTAAAGCGGCTATGAGTCCCCAGTTACTGCCGTTCTGACACTTTGAATTCAATCATTTATTCAGTCATTCAAGAGAAAGACTAAAAGAAAAGAAGAAAAGAAAGACTAAAAGCATAGCAACGTTAATCGAAGCCGAAAGTTTTTAGAAAAGCCGTCAGCCATCAGATGGTCTTTTCCAATGCAGTCTTAATTACATGCGTGTTTATAATTCATTTTCATTTTCCTTTTGATTTTGCTAAAAACATTACTCGCTTTGCTTTTTTCATTGTTCGAGTGTTCAGGGCTTTATTATAAGTAAAAAAAAATACCTATTGTTAAATTTCCTTGAAAATTAAAGCTCGCTCCCCCATTGACGGATAGCTTGATTGACAACCTGCCAGTTATGTTAAGCATAGGTACAGTACATGATGCCCGATTTTCGTCGATGTAACTTCCGTTACTTAATTTTCCATCAGCAAATTGACAAATTATGTGATGCGATGGTTGGAAGCAAGGCCCGGAGAGTAAAATGTTATCACCACCTAGCATCATAACCGACTGTGGTGAAACAACAAGAGATCCTGAAAAGCAAATTAAAGATAATAGATCAGGGTGGCAACCGAGTAGGACAGCATTAAAGGATTTTTAGAGGGGCACCACTATCTGCTAATTCTTGAAATGCGGTTTGCTAAAATTATGAACGAGTACATTCAACGGGCGTCAGCCACCAGCAGCATGTATTTTAGGCGAATCAATAGGAGGAAAGCAAAAAGTATTATATGTAACAAATTTTCCCGAGACAGCAAAATGAAAAATTTTTAATTTAGTCTAATGTTATCAAGTTGCAAGCCGGCCTTTTTTATGTCTCCACTTATGGCGAAAGAGAAACGTAAAAACATAGTTGCATATATGAAATGCTTACTACCAAGAGAGATGTTGTATCAATGTTTTCTTTGTTGCAAATGCATCTTTGGGTCTTTTCCATATTTGACCGTACAGTGTCCCTTATAGCTATGGTCAATTTGACAAGTGTAATGGTATATACGCTAGCCTCGATTCCCTACCTCTCTCCTAAATAGAACACGAGTAAAGTGCTGCTCGACATCTACCTTTTGTATTACAGCCAGCAGCTTCGATTTTAGCGTTGTCAATGCGGAACATCCATCGACCTGACACTCCAACATTCGACTTGTTTGGTAGATCGAGCACTTGACTGGTACGAGATCCCGGGATATTAAAATAACGAAACCCGTCACCAGCATTAAATCCTGCCTATTAGTATAAACAAAAAAAGACATGTTAAGTATCAAAAACATATTCACAAAGAAGATAACTTCATAAAGTTAGTATACCTGTGCAGGTATGCCTCCAATACCTTCGCTATCTCCACCACTTTGCGTTGACCTGCCAGTAGTCCATATGAGTTTGTTGTAAGTAAAAATCACAAAAGAATGTCTTCCATTTGAAATAAGAACCGCCTGGAAAGTGTTTCTCTAAAAAGAAACAATAAGAGGGTAAGCAATCAAAACAAGAAAGCAAATATCATTTTTGTTTTTGAACTATTTTCCACACACCTTATTTTTGTAAGGTCCTTCAGCGCCATAAAAAGCCACCTCGTGCCACGTGGCAATAAATAACCAATTGGCTTTAAATTTTCTATGATCCACAAAGTTGGCTTGGACGTCTTCGCTCGCCTGTTGAAGGAGGGCTTGATCCGTGGTTTCTCGGTAGAACACTTGTCCCGCTACACGAGTATCAACATCAGCCCAAAATGGTGCAACCAATCGACGATTATCCCCCAGGGGAAAAGAATCCGGTGTAAATTGAGAAACTTGATCCAGGAAGGAAATAACGCCATTGGTGTTTACCTGCATGGAGAAATGTATCGTTCATGACTTCTGCAAGTCTTAAAGAGAAAAGAGCTGTAATAAATACTCTTGCCTACGCTAACTACATTCTCCTAGTCCATGATCATTACAAAACAGATGTGAAACTAAAACCTAAATTTTGCGTTATATTTTAGTCCTATCACAACTAGACCAAATAAAAAATACCAAACGCCTTCAGAACACTGCAAAACGTCTACTACTAGACAACACGGACAAACAGCAACTACCCTTCGATCTTTACATAGGATACCCAACATATTTATGGACTATTCGTCTCTAACATAACTTTCATCTCTTCCAGCGGTACTCTTATTCTTTTTCCTACCATGACGTCCATATAATCTCATTCTGAACCAGCAGTGTGTCACGGGACACTCTTCAGTGACTCTTCCTGAACTGTCAAAAGCTCCTTCTGATAGCTCTCTATTTTTAACCGCCCTTTCTGCTACATAAAATTATAACAAACGAGCCTTCAGAAATAATTGTCGGATTATGTTAGACTATAAAAATCCCCATTTGTATATTTTTATTACTAAAGGTCATGCAAAAAGGGCATACTTTTCAGAATACCGTATCGAAGCCGGAGATCAAATCAGAGAAGTGCGCAAAATCATGTGATTTCTAAGAAAGCTTTACATTAAACTCGAGTTGTTGTCTTTTGGAAATAACAGCGGAAATGGCTGTGGTTTTGTAAATCAATTCCACAGGAAAGCCTTTATATCTTATCTGGACATTGAAATGTGAAATTGCTATTAAACATTCAGTGTATCTAGTTCGGCGCTTAGTCGGTGTGCAACATTCTTTTCTTTTTGACAGACTGCAAGCTGCTCTGATGGTGTCCAGCCGTGTTCATTCATACTTTCATTTCCAAGAAATGTTCTGCATCTGTCGCAGGAGTTATAACAGTACTGTATGAAACGTATGCCTTGTGGACTACATGATATAACAAAATTATACTTACAAAGAGTGACTTGTGATTCTGATCGAAGTAAGGGAAAGAAATGGATAGCGGCACCTCTCCTGAGCTACCATCATCATTTCGTTCAACTGACTGATCTCCCTCATTTCCTCCAAAAGGATAAAATCTCGGAAGTTTTTCAGTCTTCAAAACCTTGAATTGTTGATTCCACAAGAAAATTACAAATAAAACTGAAACTTCTAACCTCATTTTTTTAAAAAAAATTAGCTTTTCTGAATTCTACATACAGTTTCCTCAGCAAAATTCTGTAGAATATTCCTGATTAGACGTAGTTTCGGAGTTTTAAGTAATTCCACGAACACCTCAAGAGGGGCCGTTCCCCACGTTATTTCCTAAAGTTACGTTACGATGCCGTCATAAGCTATTTTAAAAATGGTAGGAGATAATGCAACATAAACAATCCTTTGCTTTCCACATTTTAAACAATGATGCTCAGAAATGCAAAATGTACGTTGTCGCCTATACATTGTTGTTTTATTTTCTTGCCCTTACTAAGAAGTATTTTAAATCCGGTCACAGAAGCGGTTCATGAATAGGGCTTTCTCCCCCGAACCTTTTTTTTGCTGATAATGTCACGTTGCAAGTGATATGGGGTCTCCAGGTCATGTTGTTACAGGGTTTAGATTTCGGTTGGAAATTTCCTGTCGGGAAAAAACTTCAAGTATTCTTTCAATTTCAAACTTTGAACAGAAAACGCCCGCTTCCATGAAAAAACACCTTTTATGACTGATAAAATCATCGTAAAATGACGAAGGGTAGATTACTGTTGGGCATCTCGCTATCCACCTTGCAACCCGTTTTCATCTTTAGTTTTCATGACCTTACATAATGATCCGAGATCTTTTAGCTTTTTTTAGTTTTCAGCGTTTTTTAAAGCTGTAAGTTTAATAATTTAACTCACGTCTATGATTCTCTGGCAAGTGCATGCTGAAATTACCCGCTGGTCTGTTTTGTTGTAGCCAAGGTAGAAAGTGTCAGTACCCGGTGATACAGACCCGGCGTAGTCAATCGAACGTTCGGTAATCGATCCCAATCGAACTTCAATCGTTCGATTGACTTCGATTGGGTTCGGTAATCGAACTTAATCGTATCCACCCCAAAATTTTGCCAATCGAAGACTCTGCTACAACAATCGAAATTAAAACCAGTTTCATCTGGTTTCAAACAAAAGGCGTTGCGTTCAAATAAGTTATACATTGGCTTCAATTTCAAACACAAGTACGCAAAGATGTCACAGAGGGCAGCTGAGGGCGGAAAACGTGAACACTTCTGGAAACGATGGTTAAGGCTACCTCGAGTCCCCGCTTTCGCCGTCAGTGTCGATGAAAAGTTTATTATTAAGAAGAAAAGAAGACATCCAGCTCTGAAGGTAACTGACGATGGCCGCGGCCAACTTGGACATTTGCAACGTGAACTGGTGCATGTGCATGCATGTTTCTTAATATCGAATATATTGATTTTAGATAATTCCAGATTAATTGAAATATTTTTGTTTTCAAACTGCTTCAAATACATACTAGGGGAAATATCTTTTCGATTCAGTCGAAACTGGATGCGTTTTGTCTTTCTGCCAAACAAAATCGAACTAATCGCGACTATTGGTTCGATTGAGTTCGATAATCGAACTGACCGAAAAGTTCCAGTTCAATTATGTTTGATTACCGAACCAATCGAACAACAGTCCAACCGACTTCATTCGATTGACAACGCCCGGCACAGAACACGCGCCACTGTATCGAACTGAAACAGTAATGTTGCTCTGTTTATAGTGCTCAAAAGAAGGTTTGGTAAAAACAGTCGAAGATACGTCGAACAGAATACGGCTCAGAGTTTTAAATTCGTCATATATTTTAAGTTTAAGTTGTTTACAAGACCTTTTGTAACGATCAAGAAGTGAATTATTTTCGTAAAGTACGGGGTAGTCTGAGAGTTCACATTCAGTGATTATCTTCAAAACGTCAAACTAGTACTGTTCACGCTACTTCGTCTGAAGACTCGAATCCACGGTTGCTCCCCTACAACAGCTCCTGTGATGTAGGCATCCTTTTTCTCCTTGCTGGCTTGATTTTCTGAAAGTTAAATATCTTTTGTTAATGGACCAATTTCCATGTATTAACATCTAAACTTGCCCAGAGGCTTGGGAGAATAATATAAAGAATGTTATTCATTCACGAATCTTGGGTGGTTTTTTTGTTTTCTCCCAGTGGCTATTCGTACGGGACCCGTACACCGACTGACGGTATTAGCTCTCCGATTCATACGGGATTCTAACTGTATGTTGATGCCGAAGCATGCTACTTCTGTTAGTACTATTCCTCTTGGTACTGTTTACTAGCATGATACTAGCACTATCACTCAGTTTAGTCAGTTTAGCATTTAGAAATTTTTTTATGAAGCTGAGTATGATCAGGAGAAGTATGGTCGGGGAAGGCTGTGGCAG
The DNA here is from genome assembly GCA_942486025.1 of Porites evermanni. Classification (NCBI taxonomy): domain Eukaryota; kingdom Metazoa; phylum Cnidaria; class Anthozoa; order Scleractinia; family Poritidae; genus Porites; species Porites evermanni. The sequence goes on along the minus strand of CALNXI010003528.1, from coordinate 1,477 downwards.
ATAGAACCTTTTGAGATCTGTATAATTCTTCAGATCATACAAAAGCCGAATCCAATAATTGTTTTGTTATTAAACATTATTGTCATTTGATAGATAGGACCTTTCCCAGTAATATTGTCTTTTGAATTTCCCAAGGGTTGATGTTTCTTAGAATTTCTCTGACAACCTTCTCTGAGCCTTTCTTAATCACTCCTAACGCACCTATAACCACTGGAATTATTTCTGTCTTCATCTGCCACATTCTGGTAATTTCGATTTCCAGATCTTTATACTTGGAACGTTTTACGGAAACCTTGGTGGAGGTATTGTTATCGGAGGGTATAGCTGTGACGAGCGCCAAGCTGGGAAAACATTAGGGATTGTCACATAACAATGCCCCTATCCCTGAAATTTTAAGGGGACCAATGTGCAGGTCTACTGATTGTTCTTGATGACAATGTCAGGGCGGTTAACAGAAATTTCTCTCCCATATGAATAGGCATGTTATTATTATTAAAACTATTATTATTATTATTATTGCTATTATTATTATTATTATCATTATTATTATTATTATTATTATTATCATCATCATCAATGTTTTCCTAGAACGCAATAGATTTAGTCTTAATATTTGTCCTCCCTCTATTAAATTTACTCAGTGCCAAACAGTTCTCCGAAATTCATTAAAAGAGTCACCAAGTGATTCCTTAAAAGATCTCTGGAAATCGTCAAGCTGTCACACTAATATTCAATATGATGTGTAGAAATCCACTAAGGAAGTTCTTAAAGATTTCAGTTCTAATCAAGAGTATAAACTACAACACCACCTAACATCTCAAGGTTTCTTCTTCTCAAATGTTATCAAGTATTCATTGTCATCTGTAAATTCTATTTGGTCAGAGGCCCAGGCTCATCTACCCAAGAACATTTACAATTTTACCATCCGCTACATCAACAACTCCCTCCCTACACGTAAGAATATGGCAAGATGGGGATTATCACAAAGTCCTGATTGCTCCTTTTGCCTTAATCCTGAATCACTCCTTCATGTTGTCGCTAGTTGTCAACAGTACCTTGATCGCTTTACCTGGAGACACGACTCAATCCTTAACTTCATTGCCAAGTCACTTCAACCTGTAATTAATGTTCACTTTTCACTCTATGCAGATGTTAATGGTTTTCTGAATCCCTCAGTAATAACAGGTGAAAATTATCGCCTAGATCTTCTTTTCCTAATCCAGTCCAAGTGCCTATATGTTCTAGAATTAACAGTTGGTTTCGAGTCTAACCTTAACAACAATGCAGTGCGTAAAAAAGAAAAATATCTGAACTTGATTAACGAAATAAGTAGCAGATGTGTGAAATTTGTAAATCTCTCCATGAGCTCCCTTGGCGTTTTCTCCGATGAATGCTCCACGTTCTTAGACATGATGAATGACATTGGCATTGACAAAAAGCAGCAACTTTATATAATCAAGAAAATGATAAATATAGC
>CALNXI010003527.1:13836-33836 GCA_942486025.1 Porites evermanni | reverse complement strand
AATGACCTGCTTATTAAAAAAAATTATTTGCAGCCTTGTCTTGCTTAATTCAGGGTTGTGCCTAAATCATACCGTCCAAAAGGACAGCCCAGAAGTACTAGGAACAAGTTTCCGATTCAGGCCGACTTCCGAAATTCTCGAAAACATCCAATATGGCGGCCCAAGTGTGGTGAAAACTGACAGCCAAAGGAGCCGTTTTATCCCCAGAGAAGCGTGATTTACCGTATTGTTGACGAAGTTTGCATTTATTGTGACTTTTGCAGCGTTCTTGGTCCTGTATAGCAAGCAATCCTTTTAATAAATGTCATCAATTTGTGGCCGTTAACAAAACCCGGATCGGATTGCTCGGATCGGATCGGATTGTGGATCGGATCGGACTCCGGATCGGATCGGATCGGACTGGCAATTCGCCTTAAATTCCCGCCAAAATGGTCACGTGACATCCCCCGGAATGAAGATGGCGGAGAGAAAAGTATGTATACAATCTTCTGTAACTAATTTAGTGTTTCTTTTCTTTTTTTTTTGTTGTAAAGTGATCTCGTTATTTTCTGAGCCTACTTGAACGGTTTCCTTTTCAGAGGAGGCAATTGAAACGTCAATATGAAGAGGAAAGGTACGATATTAAAATTGTTTATTACAAATACTGTGAAACAGCTGTGTGAAAGGAGATTCTTCGATTGTTCGCTTCTGTGTTTTCTGCAACATACCCGGCCCTTTAGGTGTTACTTGTGCATCAGCAGAAATTAGCATGTGCATTTAAACACGTTTCCTTTCAAGGTTATTTGCTGCACAAACGCACATAAATTCTACGATCAACACAGCCCCCATATAAATTGTTTGGGTAATCGTGTTAAAGTATCACTCTCTGGTGAAGGATCTTGATTATGAATATCGGTGTCAGTGCATAACCAGGTCACCAGTGGACTATGATCCGATAAATACGTTGGCTCTTTAACAATAAAGTTTAGTATGTGTGAAAATAACGTTTGATCACATATGGCATAATCAACGACACTTATTCCAGCCTTTCCATGAAATGTGGCTCTTCCTAAGGAGTCTCCACTAACTCCACCGTTAAGTATTCTAAGATCTGCGCTTCTGCAGATTTCAAGAAGGCGTTTGCCATGATTGTTAATGTTGTTGTCAAAACTATTTCTATGAGTGGAACCTGAAGAAAGATGGGACTGATCATTGGTAATAATGGTGTTTCCTTCTTGGCTTTCACAATCCGAATATTTTCCTGTTCTAGAATTAAAGTCACCCATGAGAAGAATCGATCCTTGGGAGTAAAAAGTTTCAATGTCGTTTTCAAGATCTTCAAACATTTCAGGGAGAAAGTATTTTGAGCCGTTAGGCGGAATATAGACGCCAAAAACATAAATATCTTTTGAGGTTTTTACGTACTGTTTGCTGATTTTGAACCAAGTACTAAAAGTTATTAAACAGGTATATCCTGATAACTTGTGCACATTACTATTATTGTTGAAAGGCAAGGTAAAATGAAATAATAATATTATTAATGGAAATAGATAGATGGTAGAACAAGGAAGGGAAAATACAATGGTTATACTGCTGAAAGAATGACATCTGGACTGACTTACAGTATGTACATTCAAGACCAATAGGCCATTTTACACTTGTGGGCTTGGTGTCCTAGTCTTTTGAGTGAATGTGAAGCTGAGGTTGATACAATTAAACCTCCTTCCTTTTCTTATAAATGCAAATTTTGTTGAAAAAAAAAATGTTTGCATAAGAACAACATGATCTGCATAACTAAGGGTTGTATTAAAACAAGGTCAACTCCAGTCTCGACTGTAACTGTAAAATAGGCTATCATTGCTTTCCCTTTAGTTTTAGATGCAGATGCAGTGTTTGCTTATACTATGGACTACATTTACGTGTATTAAATAACCAGCAAAAAAGTGATTAAGTCAAGTACATGTATATGGTGGGTCCTCCTTTAGCATTAATTACAGTGAACCGCATCCGTTAGGAAAGCACACAGACGATTAACGGCTCCAATTCGTCTCTAGTTTTGTAGTAACAGGTAACTTATTTTAATAGAAGGGGTCGTGGTGAAGAAAAAGAAAAGAAAAAAAAGAAGGAGGTCTCTGAGTCGCTACATGCATCACTCCGTCATTCAGAGGCAGTACAGTCAGAAATTCACAACCTGGCTGGAAAAAGAAAAACTAAGCCTAAGCTTATATAAAACTCAACAACATCGAACTAATTGAAGATCAAGACGTTGTACTCAGTTTGAGTGATAAAACATAACACGTAAACAATAAGGTTACCTTTCTCCGTTTTCTCCGGGTCGGCAGGACGTTTCAGTAAAGTTGGAAAATACGTTTCCTCATCCAAAAAGGACTATTGTAGCATTTTGTAAATTAAAAATTTCAAATCCCAGCCGATGTACTTTGCTTTAGATGAGTTCTTTTTGCAACGCACTCAGTAATATACGCATATTAAATATCTTGTCAACGCCCCTATCAGTACTATAGGCTAAGAGAAAGACATCACACTTTGTAAACCTTTACATGCCATCTTGAACGAACGATCGAAGGAGGACTTTAGCTTTGGTAGCCATCTTTGTTTACTCACTTTCGCGCGGTGAGGAGACTGAACACTACAAAATCAAACAGCCAATCAGACAAAAGTCTCCTTTGTTGTACTCAAGATGTTCAAGACGTTTGGATAAACCAAAAAGATACATTTTTGCATACTTATTTTCCCACTGTATTTAGTAGAGTACACATAACAGTCAAAACGAGCAGAAGATCTCACGGTATCTGTACTCCAGAAGGCCGGTTTTCTGTTTGACAAGTTCTTTTTTTATTTAAATGTTGCACATGACAGAAAGTGAATAAAAAAGAATGGGGGCGAAATTGTAAGTTTAATTAATTCGATTTTCTGGGGTAACGTCGCCGAAACTTAGAACAACAATGAAATGTCGACATAAAACGTTTATACGCTTAAATACGACAGAGACGACGAAAACAGACCTCAGTGGGTGTAACAGATTAGAAATCCATATGAGCTAATGAAATTCAAGATAACATTGCGTTAGAAATATTAAAGGAAAGTGGGCTTTAATCATTTCCAATTATTATACCCCTTAGAATCGCGTTAGTAACTGGAGGTTGCTTTTCAAACTTTTAGAGTAATGCTTTGTGATAATTAATAACGCATCTGTACTTGCTTTCAGATGAAGAGCTCTACCAGTTGTGGGCCACGTCGCTCCTGTAGAACTCTACATACCTACCCACACTTGATTTCCAAACGTGCGGTTCTTATCACTCTATATCCTCAAATAAGCGCCCTCCATGGGCACATTTCTAATATTTGGCAGCGACACTTAACATTCGCTGAATCTCAATATGCAAAAACATGAAGTCCAAAGGGTTGTTCACACTTAGTGCTCGAGCTAATTCCTTGGTGAAGAAGAAAGCGGTGTCATGTTCACACCTTAAGTGCCCGATATGTAACTGTACATATTTCCTCCACTTTGCCATGTCAGACGCCATTTTGAAACTTGGGCATAGCAGGGAGTTATGGGTATGCAAAGCAGAGGATTGCCTTGGAGCTGTAACAAAAACATGTGTTGGCAGAGACCCAGCGCTAACTTCAATGTCCGACAACAAGGTGACACCATGCCCGAGCAACAAGTGTTAACACAGTCAAAGATAACAGGAACTGACTTGGCGGAGAAAAAAACTGTTCTTCTCATTTAACGACGGTGCAGTAAAAGTTTTTGTTAAGTTTCAAAAGAACAAACTTAAGTCATACCAGCAATCCATGTTATTTTCAAAATCTGTTGGAAAAACAACACTGGCTTGAAAGACTCTCCATGTGATATCCTCCCCATTTAAGAGAGTGAAGGAGGGAAGGGCGGCGCTTATTTGCTTGTTTGGCCGGGGACGAAGTGGGCGCTAATTAAGTATTTCTCGCGAAGTCACTTCGTTCCATATAGTAACAAAAACAATGAAATGGCGCAATTTAGAATTTTCGAGTGCTCTTTGATTGACAGTTGCACGGAAAATGTAACTAGTATAATAATTTGTATAAAATAACTTCTGTCATGCTCTAACTTGTGTTACACAAATGGGCAATGCTCACGATGGCTTCACTTGAGCTACCAGTCTTGCCTATTTAAATTTAGTAATCCCACAGTGATAATTCAATATCAAAGTAAACAAAATCTTGAAGAAGTCGGATAGTTCACAAGTAGAATTACAATGCTTCACTAACACACCTCAGAGTGGTTAAAGTTTTGACCAGTGCACTGAATCTACGAATGAGTATTATCTATGGTCTGAGTTATTTTGAGGATATCACCTTTGTTACATTTTAAACAGATGCTTTGCAACCTAAAGTTTCCGTTGGGACTGTTTATTTGTACCAATACATACTGAAGGTCTTAACTTAAAACGAAAACAGGCGTTCTTTAGAAAAAAAAAAGGTGTAATGTAGGAATTTAACAAGAGTTCTCTTCAAAGAAGCATATCAGAAGGCGCAGTTAAGAAACGTTTCCACAGAGTAACCTTTTATTAGACTTCTGATTCTGTCAGCTTGGTTTTTGCTGAGCTTTTTCTTTCACAGCTTGTATTCAATTTTTTAATTTTCTTAAGTTGAGTTAGAGCTACCTGTAAGAAACTCAAAGCTTTGTTTTTGTATTTCAATTATATTAAATTATTTTGAAAGTTTGGGCGCAAACTAAAACAAAACGCTTCCAGTTGAGTTCATTCAAAATGCCCATGAGTACACACATTTGAATTTCTTCCAGAAGCTAGTTTAATATTGTGGTCGTAGTTAACAAAGTGCCGTGTTTATGGAAATCGTTAGATTTTTATTGTATGTTTTTATTAGCTATATTGGGCTTGACCGTTCAGCAATTTCAGTCGCATTTCTATCATTTTGAATAAACTGGCCAACAGAAAATTCCATTTAATTATTCATTCAGTCGCCTTGTAAGAAGGCGAAAAGCTTATAATTCGGAAATTAAGAATTAGGAAAGCCAATGTAGAAGGAAAAGAAGTACGAAATTGAGCTTTGATTACGGTTTGCACTGATGTGTAGAGATTAGGGTTAAACATTGCCTCAGTCCCTGCACGTCGCTTTCCCAGTCCCTCTCGGTCAATTCACTTCGGTGACGTATCCGAGGACATCTTCGCTGGGACCACGTGACCCGAAACGTTTTGGCCGCGCGGAATAATGAAGCCTAGGGACTAGGCAAGGTTAAGCTGTGAAATTTAGAATGGTCAGCTTTTATTTACTGTTTTGCAAACTCCATAGAAAGCATTGTAAAATTATGCCTGTTTGTACTGACTGCTCCTTTAGTGTAGTAGTTACGTTACAGGTAAATGTAATAAACTGGATTCAAGACTTCCTGACTTTCTTTACTTTGGTCTTCCTTCCTTTTTTTCGTGAGGTATCCGCCTTTGTTGAGTTACAGAATGTAGACGCTATTACCATATTTAGCATTCTCTACTACCTTCCGTTATGTTGCGATATGTTATGACTTTTGAATTATAACATTAGTTGAGGGGTGGGGTGATTTCTGAGATAATAAGTGTCTGTTTATATACATATCAAGGGAGGATTTCTTTGCACCATACGAGTATAACCGTCGCATTTGTCTGTTGGAGTGCTTTTAGAAGCACCTATTAATCAGTTAGCGGCGGCGAACGGCTATGCGCGTATGTTGCAAATGAGTCCACCGTAAATTCATTCCTGACCCTAAGGCTTGAGGGAACAGTGAAACAAAATGTGTCAGGGAGCTTAAGCAACCAGGACGACGACGGCAACCAGAACGTGAAAACGCGTTTAAACCCTAAGATCAACATTTGATTCATTTGTTGCTCCTATTCATTTCCTACAGAAGCAGTGGGGAGAAGCTGACAAAATTTCAAGCAAATTTATCTTGCGTGATCATGTCCACAATTCTCATAGCACCACTCTTTATATTACAAGGAGAAATTTGGTGCTGATCACTTTTAAAGCTTAAAGGGTTATGGCAACAGTCCTGATGTATACTGCACGACTCGACTGTGACGTGAAACTTCCTAATGTTACGTTCTTCTATGGAGGAGGTAAAGATACGACGAGGAATCTTCTTGTTGGAACTTGGATATAGCCCTGAAAAAATAAATTTCCCATGAATTGATCGAGGGCCTAACGAACGCGACAGAGTTTGAAAAAATCCAAGTTCTTTTCTCTTTCAGTTTTATACGCCGTCGTCCTTCCTCGTCCTTGTGGTTATTTTAATTATCTCCCTTATTTCATCCCTGAGAGTTTACAGGGGCGGATCCAGGATTTTTTTTAGGAGGGGGTGCACTCGTCTCTTGCTCTACTTCAACACCAATAAACCACATAGTTTTTTTTTTGCAGAATACCAGTTGTATAAGAAAAATGCAGGTCATCTCGTGGGGGGGGGGGGGGGGGGGGGCCCCCCCGCCCCCCTCCCCCTTAGCCCCCCCCCGATTGTGTAAAAACGAAAGAAAAATAACTGTCGCTTGTTCTTTTTTTATTCCCACGCCCACCTTTTTTTCTGGGTATGTGCATTCCGTAATGTGACACAGTTTTTTTTTTTGTAGTTGAAAGAAAAAGGGAGGGGGGGCGCCCCCGAGGGGGGGGGGGTGTGTTTTTTTTTTTTGGGGGGGGGGGGCCCCTTCTCCTTTTTTATAACAAAAAAAAAAAAAAATTTTTTTTTTTTTTTTTTTAAAAAAATTTTGTGTTGAAAAAACCCCGGCGCGGCGTGGGGGGGGGGGGGGGGGGGGTGCGCACCCCCTGCACCCTTCTCCTAGATCCGCCCCTGAGTTCGGTAAACACTAAGTAAAATTACAGTAGCTTGCTGTTTATTTACTCACCAGCGCAACTTTTGATATGGGAATCTGGATTCCGGAATGGGAGAAAGCTGAAATTCCACTAACGATCCAAGTTCCATTGACAAAGACTGGAATGCGGGATCCATGGCGAGGAATTCAGAATCCAAGGCAGTTTTAGATTCCTTTACATGGGGCGTTGTTTTTGTGTGTGCGATAAAAGTCAATCGAAAATTACAAATGAACAGTTGAAAATAACAGATGTTCACAGTCGGTGGCTCCTCCTAAATTGTTCTAGAATTTGTATGGGATTAATGCATCAGTCAAATCCAACTGCGCCCAGCCTCCTCCCCTCTCCCCGGGTCACTGCGGGGCATTTGCCTACCTTGTCAGTCTCGAGAGTGGGTCATTAGGAAACTTTACGTGGCCCGGGGATCGGGCATTTTTGCCTACTCCGGGGACACCCCTGCGCTTTTGACACGCAGTTGTTTCGTATCCTGGCTAATATCACTAAACATGGAGGAGTTTACTGGAAACACACGTGGACTCGTGGTTTCTCGATCGGGCTTCAGATTCGCGTGTATTAATCATCATGGAAACCTGATTTAAATTGCGTGTTTGATGCTATTTTCATACCAGGAAAAGAAGCTTCAAACCGAAGCTGATATAATAGAAGAGCTGAACGATTTGAAAGAGACGTTTGCATCTTTGGGTGACGTCCAGGAAGAAATATTGGATTAAGTCGGAAGAATCAAGGAAACAACAACAGTAGAAGCCATTTCTTGTACACTTTTCATGTATTTTATACGCTTAAAATCAGACTAGTAATCCTTTCTGTCTTTCGTTCGCTTTTTTTAAAAAAGCCTTTCTCATTAACAAGACGTGGAGCGCGTTTGATTCCGATACTACATTTGCGTGTACAAGGCTAAAAGCTTTAAAAAATACTATCAAATTAAACGAATCAATTTTTTTAACCTTTTAAACACTAAAAAAAGATATAAGATGTTCAAAAATTCGTTGAGGTAACACAATGTTCAGTCATCAAATTTTCGGTCACCAAGCACGTGAGTATGTGCCGCTGGGACCCTTGAACCTTTAGCCTATATCAGAGCTAGTTCAGTTGAATTTTGCTACCCTGCACTAGACTAAACTCCCCAAATCTCCCCTATCCTAGAGTAGCTTTTAGGCTGAGTTGCGTAAATTTAAACTTGCCTATTTGATTTTTTCATATTTTTGAGTGGCAATTCCCGGTTTCCGTTGTCTAGACTAAAATCCTCAACCAAATGATCAGTTTCTTTGAAATGATACCCTGTTCTAGACTAAAACTTTTAAACTTTTATATCCAGTAAACTGGTTGTAAACCATACCCTTCACAGTCGCACATACCTATATAGCCCATATATGGCAGTACCCCTCCCCGGGCGTTTAGTCACCCTCGTGGTTACAATGAATGATTTTCCAGTAAGCGGAGACTTAGCTATGCGCACAGGATTATGGGATCGCCAGGGGGCAAACATTGCAAATCGCTGCACAGAAATGTATGACAAAGACACTACTTTCAAACGGAGGAACAACTCCACGCCATACATTTCTTTGTAGGGACTCGCAAATGTTTGCCCCCAGGTGATCCCAGAATCCTGTTCGCAAAACATGGGTCTCCGATTACTGGAAAATCATCCATTATCTAGCAATGAGCTCGACTAGGGCAAGCCTAGGTAGGTCATTTGTTCTTTTGTAAGGTAAGGTAAGGTAGTCTTTTAAGTTACGGTAAAACGGGCAACAAAAACGAGAACTTGTTAGGCAACATTACTAGAAAACAAGTTAAATAGCGATGTTGCTCGTTTTACCACCCACGAATCGAACCTGTTTTGCAGCAAATCAGGTTCTTACAGGTGGGGAAAAGTTCTTTAGAAAGTAGAGGGGAGTTCTTATTTTTTGCAAAAAAGTGACGTAAGTCTTGTATGGCATGACCGCCGGGTAGTTTTCTCATTCAATCTGGTGAAGTTGTATATTACATTATTATTGCTTATTACAATATTGAAAATGTTTTAATTATATTTAAAAATCCAATTTTCAATGAATGCAGTACCTTATTTGATCTTATAGTAATTATTTAAGGGTGTCCTGAACTATTCAAACAAGGGTGTAAAAAAGGGCCCTTTCCATCATTTGGCCTGGTATTTCGTATGAAACAGCACTTGACAAAGCTGCATTAGTATATACACACTCGGTGATCTTGGTGATTTAAGCAATCTGATTGGTTCGCTATCTCGGACTATTTAACAATATTCACCTCCTAGCGAGTGGATAATGTGTGAATTCAGTGTTTTTCCCATTTTTTAGAGAACGATCTTTTAAAAGTCGACAGAATCCTAGGGCTGACTTTTTTTAAGGCAAGAAAAGACTTGGAAGGATTCAATACGGCGTTTTTCAATTTACTGTAGCGGGAGTTTTGTGCTCGATGGATTGTTTACAACTCCCGTGTATTCGCGTAGAAGAAGCCGTTGCGTGAACTCAGCGTTTTCTAAGAAGAAAATTTTGGCTCAAAAATCGAAGTTTATTTATGACAAACAAATTTAAAAGGAAATGTTTGCAGAAATTTTACGTTTCAAGTAAACAGGAAAAAGAATGATACAGAAAGACGACGTCTTACCTCGAGCAACTGAGCCGCCATTTTTGTCAGCACTTCATGCGAAGAACGACACAACAAACCCTTTTGGCTATAAACTTGGCGAGTCAACAGAAAACAACACAGCTCTACTTTTCTTCTCAGGTAAGGAAACAGTTCAAACTTTTAGCGGTTCCATTTAAGCCATTACGCTGTTGTTTGCGAAATGAAAAACTTGTGAATTGCCATGTTTGAAATTTCTGCAAAGATCTATTTTTAAACTTACGCGTGATTTGATCTGTCAATCAAATCGTACTTTTGAATGGTTTCCTCTCTGATTTTGTTTGAGATCACTTCGTGTGTATATACTAAAACAATTATTCTTTTCAATCTCGGTGAATAGTGGCTTTGGGAATATTTACCTCGCCGCTTTCGCGTCTCGGTAAATATTTTGCCACTATTCACCTCGATTTCAAAGAATAATTGTCAATTATCCACTCTTTCTGACCGTCGGGCAGTCTCGTGTATTAAATTTAAAGGTAAGGTTTGGCCAGGTGACCCATCATACCCATTAATACACAACAGAGTGGTACCTATATCTACCAGTGTGTGTTTAAGATCAGGGAGTTTTAGCAGGCCCATGGTCACAAGGACTGAACGTTTCTCAAATTTTGTTAGTGTTAAATATTAATATTGTCAATAAATGCAGCGTATTAGTATTTATTATATAGACACGAGTGTTTTAGTGGAAAATATACCACTCGTAAAATTCATAAAAACTACATCCGGGACCTGAATGGTTTATTTTCCATAATCTCACACGTGAGTTTATCGATGACGTAATTTCGGTCATTTCCCTCTATTATTTTATCGATGTCTTTTTGTCTATATAATAAAAAGAACATTACACGGCGGCTTGAAGATATGAATTTTATTTTCTCGTGACAAAAACAATATTTTACTCACTCGCTGCGCTCGTTCGTAAAATATTGTTTTGCCAATCGAAAATAAAATTCATATCTTCGCGCTACTGTGTAATATCCTCTATATATATCACAGCTTGTAAGGTATCCAACAATTCAGTCTTCCGATTGCAAAAGGGACAATAAACCAGTGATTTGATTTGATTTGATTTATTCAGGGATTCTGCTTGCCTTAAATTTTGAGGAAGGCTATTCCAGAGAACAACACCACTATAACGAAAACCTAACGAAAGTAATTTGTGCGTGGCTGTACAATAGTTGCAGTTATATTTACAGAGTCTCGAAATGCGTATGGAGTATTATCTGGTCGACCAATAAATTTGGAGCTCAGGGGCTAGGCCATTGAGGCCATTGACATTCCTGAAAATGGGCAAACATAGTGATTTTCGAATTAGTTCCTTCCAAGTAGAACAGTTGAATAGAAAACCTGAAAAATATTTTAAAGAGTTAAGATTGTTTTGGGGGACGCTGTCACAAAATTACAGACGTTTGTATGGATCTTTAACCATGTTTCAAGAGTCATAACTTGATCCCTGTTCAACTTTAGAGCACCAAACTTGGTCAGATAACCAATCTCAACATGAACTTTTATGTGATGGTGTCTTTTTACTGATTAGTTTAAATTTGAAACTCGCCCCAGTTCCCTACTCAACTGCGAAATGGCCAATACGAGGCGAGGGATTTTTTTTAAAAAATCTCCTTTTACTCGTTTAGAACTGTTCACTCAGAAGGGACACTTAAAGAAGCTAAAACTCGCAGGGAATTTAACGTATAAACATTGAGGGGTGTTACGCATCGAGAAATTTCTTTTTTCTTATTAATTTTTTGTTGAGACTGATTATTGTGTGATCACCCGACTTTTTGGCCCTGTAATCGCAATAGAAAATGGCAAAATCCCGACACGTTTTCTAGCGCTTTGATCTCCGAAAGCCTAGGCCTCTCCCGATTGCGCTGAGCACCTTTTGAGCACTTTTTTGAGTTTGGAGCACTATTTTGCATTTTGAGCACCCTTAAGCACTTTTTCGCACTTTGGGCAACATTTGAGCAATATTTCACATTTCGGGCAAATTTCGAGCAACATATGTCTTCTAAAACATTTTAAAGCAAAAACTGTGTGTCGCTCGCAACGAGAATCGTGTTCCAGGTCACAAATTTGAATAACTAATGATGTTGTCAAGAATAAAAGACCGTTGTCATGGAAAGGCACGTGGACTTATCCTTACTGAGGGTGAGAAGAGAAGTTTCTGATTGGCTGATGTATCATGCGTGTGTCATCTCAAATTTCTAAATCATCTGATGTCTAGGCTTTGCACTAGTACTGCTGAATTTATTTACAATTCGTAACCGGCTTTAGTTTTTTAAAAATATAATTTTTTGAGACTCAGAAAAGGGAGGGGTCATGAAAAATGGGCCGTTAAAAGGGGGAGGGTCATGCAAATATAGGCCCATGATCATGTAGAGGTTCACCTGCAGAAGAAAAAGGAAGTTCTTTATTTGGTAAAAAAAACAAGAAAAAAATTAAAGAACAACGGAACATTATGGATACAAACTGTGAAGTACTATTGCAAGAATTTAACAAACATCTACTTTTCATTTATTACACGGCAATGCTATAGAGTCGTATTGCATTTTTACCATGAATAATGTGGCTATTAATGTTATTAGAGTTCTGGCCCAGTCCTTTTCATCACTGTCTGTCAGCGTCACCATCAATGCTGATGTGAGCATCTTGATCATCATCATTTATGTCATCAGCATTGACACAATGACTTTCATCATCATGATCCAATCATCATGATTTTCATTTAAGTTGAAGCTTGGGTATTGCTTGATAATTTCCTGTTATTCATTGGTGAACAACCCTTCTCAAAGGCGTATTGGGTATATGACCTTTGTGTTTTGAGGAGCCCACTTATTCCTTCATAATGAAGAGGTAATGGGCCAATGGGCACTGTAACATGCGACTCTTGCTCAGGTGCAATGGTTTCAATAACTTTTTTGCAGTTAGCTTCCTTTCTTTTTGCCCTAGCGTTTTTTTGCTTTCCTTTTATTTTGTTTTTGTTTCCTTTTTTTCTTGTTAGCTTGGAATAATGCACCTTAAAGAGCCTGGAACATTTTTCTTTCAATTCTGTAAGGTGCGGAGGGTCATGATATTTTAGGCCAAGCTTAAGGGGAGGGTTAGCAAATTTCACTCTCATTGAAGGGATGGGTCACCTAATTTCCGAACGCAAATTTAAAATTCCCACCTTCCCTCCCCCCCTGCTAATTTCTGACAAGTCCCTTAATTACTTCAGTAAAAATTGACACATTTACGAAAAGCTTTTTGAGCACTATTTTGAGATTTTGAGCACTTTTTAGCCATTTTTGCTAGCACTTTTTCAGGATTTTACGAGCGCAATCGGGAAAGGCCTAAAGCCGTGGAACAAGCAAGTTTTTTAAGAATTGTGGGTTTGATTTGATAATCATGCGTGACACTCGTAAACTCGTACTCGTGACACTCGTACTCGTGACACTCGTACGTGCTAACGTAAACAAGGAAAGTAAACAAGCGAAGCGAGTCGAATGTCTGCCATGCGAACGTCTTGTACAAGGTAAGAGGCATGTGGAAAAGAAAGCTCTGCTAGCACACGGCACTTTATCGCACTTTTACGATCTCAAAAGTTAATCTGAATCTTCAGTATTTTTGCCTTGTCGAAATTTGGAAGTCTGAAGTCCAGGGATGAAATCTATCAAAAATATTTGGAATATTAACGTCGGGTTTTGATCACAATAAGATCACAAGCAACGAACCTTGAATCACAGAAACTCGCAAAACGGATCGAAATCCACCAATCGCAAACCACAAACAATGACCTTTTGAACCCGTTGAAAAAAACTTTCGCTTCCTAAGAGGTCCGCTATGATGATTGATGTCTGATATTTTTTTTGACGAGAGGATCGAAATGCACCAATCATAGAAAGACAGTTTTAATTGCATGTTTCCTAAGAGGTCATCTGAATTTGCTGTTTTATGGCCATTTTCATTTCCTTATTTTGTGATTGGTCGATTTTCTTAGGTCGAGTGGATAATCCAATGAGGGACGATTTGGATATCGTTTTATCCGAAATTTTTCGAAGCAGCAGTAAGAAGCAGTTTGGATAACATTTGGCCGCGGCGTTTCGAGGAACGTGTTAATATATTGTTCAATCATGTTATCCCGGGTTAAACTTACAAATGCACACACTATTCGCGATAGGCCCACACAAAAAAATAACACTGAGTGTTTTCGGAATGGGCTGGTCCGAGAACTCAAAGAAAAACATAGGAAATCATCAAGACATTCAATGACATCAAAGACTCATGGACCCCGTAGACGTAATAACAAATCGGAATATCAAGAGTGTACGTGTAAAATGGATAAGAGTTTGAACAGAGGAATGTTTAACAAGTTTGAGAGTCGCAAGATTTGTGTAGCTGGTTATCAGTGTGACAATAGTGATTTTGATTTTTGCATTGCGGAACACAACGAGTTGCCTGTGATAAAAATCTGTTCCGATGAAGGAAGAGACGATTGTCAACAATCGAAACTAAAAGGGACTGAGGCTTCTTTGGAACTACTGTGATAACTGCAACAATTCTTTTTATTATTTCAATTTTGTTTAGCAGGGTGACACTTAATGTACTTGTTTTTGTATTGCGTGTTGTGTTTTTTCATCTAATTGTGTATATTGTGACGCGGTACATGTACAATGCTGTGCGTAGGGATTTTGCATTATCAGCAAGTTTTGTGTTACAGTGTTTTGATGGCAGCGAGGTGACGACCAGAGAAGATAATGTGCATAGTTGTACAGAAGGAAAATTGTGTTGTGGAGGAAATAAAAGAGGTTGAATTAAGATCACGTCGTGGGAAATTTATTTATAACAGAACTTACAATGACATTAGTTTAAATCAGGTTAGTCGATTGTATTTTCGGCAAGACAAATTACCATCAAATCGAGATTGTAATTCGAAACTCGCGTTGTTTTCAACATTTGCATAAATCGGTAGCCTGCGAACAGCAGACGCATTTGCAAAGAAATATTTAGGTTACAAACGCTTCGAAATACTGTACCTTCAAAACGGCATAGCTTTTACTTGTTGTGCTATATCTTTCAAAACCATCGATCGATTCTGGCTCAAAATCTCTCAAAGCGGTGGTTTAAATGTTAAAGCCCGTGGCTGGTTGAAATCGTCTCTTGTTTGTTTTCAAACAATTTAAGATGGATCGAATCGACTTTGGATCGATTATTATTTTATCAGCTTGTGGTATGAACGAAACGTTAATCTTCTCGATAAAGTTCACTCAACAAATTTAGAAAGATTTACTTGACTTTTCATTTGTGGAAAGAACTGACTATTTTATGCAACGACCTGACCATGGAACGAAATTACCGGTTACCGTCATGCACCTAGCAGACTACCGATGAACAAATTAAAATCTTTGTTACAGAAAACACGGAAAATGACACTTTTTGTATGGAAGAGTATACCATTGTCGTCTGAAATTCATTGTTACGTTAAAAATAGAAAAGGTTTACACTTAAACAGGTACCAGAAGTAACTGTAACAGTGTGAGGTTTTTACTTAAGGGGCGACTCCAAAACTAGTTCGTAAACGAGGGAAGGTGTATCTGTCGTCTAAGCATCAAAGAACAGGCGATTTAGGTGGAATGAGATATCCAAATAGGCTTTTAAGTAAGAATTTGCCCCTCTGTACATACAATTATCCATTTTATAGTGCTTACAACAGTTTGAATCACCGGGTTAATTCTGGCCAATTTAAGCTTTGTGCTGATATAGAGAAGAAACCAGGACCTTTAGTTTATGTAGATGCATGCTACAAAAAACAATTAATGCTCCATATATACTGTTAAGGAAATGTTACAGTAGTTGGGGAAAATGCTGGACAACAATGTGTCGCAATAGAGAGTCTGTGCGCTTTAATTTACAGTAAGATAACAAAGATTACTTCAGTTGATGATATGACTCAAATAATGATTGTTGGTATTCAATAATTATATTCTAGTCTGTCTCTGCTTGCAAGACAATCTATATTAATGTTAACAGAATTGCCAGGAATGGTTACAGTGTTTGAGCAATTTTTCCACCTTGAATATAGTGACAGTTATACTTGTAACATCCATCACTACTGTATATGCCACTCACAGGGTACTGCATTTGAAACACTCTTGGCACTGAACTGCAACTCGTTCATTTTAATGGTGGCAATTATTGGTGTTGGTATCTACAGCACTGAGGCTGAGGGGTATAATGTATTTGATTCTCATGCTAGAGATATGTATCATAACAGTCATAGTGAAGGGACATGTATATTGTTGGAATTACCATCCATGCATAAATTAGTACAATATTTTCAGACTCTACATTATAGGAATGAGGATAAATATGAACTTAAAGGCGTACATATTGCCACCTTTGAGGCTCATCTTTTCTCAAGCAGTGTTGAACATTGTAGTACATCAAATGTTAATAGTTACCAATTTCCTGTAAACAGTGCTGCCCTATAGCAGCTTATGCAATGTGTTAGTCTCTTATTAATCCTTGTGGATGCTGGACTTAAGGAACTTCATTTGCCCTTGTTAGTAACCGGAATACACTGTACAGTGTGATGGGTGTGAAAACACATCTTTCAGTATCATTGGAGTAGAGATAAACCTTACTCTCCCGGGTGTAACCACTTATGTCCTATGTTGCAATTTGGCTCCAAGCATGTCTGCATTGAAGATGTGCATATTTTCAAACATTGTCATGAAATGACACTATTTTTGTTGTGGATTGGGACATACTGTCTAAGCTGTGTGGTTCAGCAAACAAGTGGAGTAAAAAGGATTTGTCCTCTCTGGTAAGATGTGATGACAGTTCTTTAGCTGCAATAAGGCATGTTCAAAGTATCATACCCTTAGTACGACCACGCCCAAATTTACGCTCCCATAGCGTCTTGTTTACGATACATTGTGATCCGTCAAAAACAGAATATTCTCGGGGCAAATTCAATTGCTCCTGCTGATAGCATCCCAAACGTTTCTTCAAATCATCGGTAGTTCCTTAGTTTCTGGTTGGGAAAGTAGAAAATAAAAGTTTCCCTTGTACGCACAAGCTTGGTGAACGAAAGGGGCAAGTGTGGCGAGACAATAGGTAGCCTGAGATCATACCCTCTCCCTATTATCCCTTTATGTCTCTCACGGGAAGAGGGCATTGGGATTGGATAGGGATTGGATAGGAAACAATACGGATGATTTGCGCTGTTCCAATTGGCCAAAATGCTGCCATCCGTTAGTTGTTGTTGATTTCAGTCTGCATTTTTGCTTGCGTCATGAGCAGTGAATACACACGCGAGTTCGTTATAAAATTTCTGCCGGCTCAGTTTTCTTGAATTTGAAGAATGCCTAAANTCATCTTTTCTCAAGCAGTGTTGAACATTGTAGTACATCAAATGTTAATAGTTACCAATTTCCTGTAAACAGTGCTGCCCTATAGCAGCTTATGCAATGTGTTAGTCTCTTATTAATCCTTGTGGATGCTGGACTTAAGGAACTTCATTTGCCCTTGTTAGTAACCGGAATACACTGTACAGTGTGATGGGTGTGAAAACACATCTTTCAGTATCATTGGAGTAGAGATAAACCTTACTCTCCCGGGTGTAACCACTTATGTCCTATGTTGCAATTTGGCTCCAAGCATGTCTGCATTGAAGATGTGCATATTTTCAAACATTGTCATGAAATGACACTATTTTTGTTGTGGATTGGGACATACTGTCTAAGCTGTGTGGTTCAGCAAACAAGTGGAGTAAAAAGGATTTGTCCTCTCTGGTAAGATGTGATGACAGTTCTTTAGCTGCAATAAGGCATGTTCAAAGTATCATACCCTTAGTACGACCACGCCCAAATTTACGCTCCCATAGCGTCTTGTTTACGATACATTGTGATCCGTCAAAAACAGAATATTCTCGGGGCAAATTCAATTGCTCCTGCTGATAGCATCCCAAACGTTTCTTCAAATCATCGGTAGTTCCTTAGTTTCTGGTTGGGAAAGTAGAAAATAAAAGTTTCCCTTGTACGCACAAGCTTGGTGAACGAAAGGGGCAAGTGTGGCGAGACAATAGGTAGCCTGAGATCATACCCTCTCCCTATTATCCCTTTATGTCTCTCACGGGAAGAGGGCATTGGGATTGGATAGGGATTGGATAGGAAACAATACGGATGATTTGCGCTGTTCCAATTGGCCAAAATGCTGCCATCCGTTAGTTGTTGTTGATTTCAGTCTGCATTTTTGCTTGCGTCATGAGCAGTGAATACACACGCGAGTTCGTTATAAAATTTCTGCCGGCTCAGTTTTCTTGAATTTGAAGAATGCCTAAACAGACATTTCGCCCATTGAAATATTTTCCATCTCATCGTATACTAAAAAGTTGCAGTCAAAAATTCACCGATCATTTGAATGCAATTTGATACCGGCTACAAGTTACAGAAGCGACAAACGGGTTCACTTTTCAAATAATCAATTCATGAATGGAATCTTGACCTGGTTTGACTGTAATTCCTCCTTCAGAAACCTGCGAATTATTCTGAGCGATCTTCGCTTTCACAACACCTTTCAGTTGGTAAAATATGGTGCTTCAGCCTAATTTTTTTTTCACTGCTTTCGGCACAGAACGAAGTCAACGAGCTTTAACCAGTAAATTGTTTATTATTTGTAGCTCTTAAATAAAGGTACGGCAGGTCCAGCTAGCAGTATTTGAACACATTTAAAATTCTTTTTAGGAAGCGCCATCTGAACATGGACGTACTTAAAAATTTTCTTTTCCCTAAAATTGATTTTAAAAGAGACATTATTCGCGCCCAAATTTGATTCCCGTATGGTAAACGCTTATTGGCTAATAACATGACAGGTCAAGGAGACGTTAGATTATGTAAATTAGGGGGCGGTTAACGGCTCGTTAAATGAATGTATCAGGCGTTATTTTTTTCCTCTCTCGAGCCAAAGAAACGAAGAAGCAAAAAAAAAAATGCCTGATCTCAGGTTAGACAATAGGGAGTTTAAGATACGGCGACTACGGACTACGACTACGGATAAACATGCTACTGCGCATGATCAAAACCACGTGACTGTTCGTTTTTCCCGCGTAGTCGGTCAGCACTCATTAACATCCGTCGAAAGGCCCTTGAATCTTCGGTCGGATTTCGTAAACTTTTATGCTTTGTAATAATTTAATTCAGGTTGCAAATGAAAATGCTCTTTGGTTGGAAGCCATTGATACTATGGAGTTTTCTATATGATATCTACAAGTTGTTTCTTGGGAAAGGATGCCCTCAGGTCAATGGATTTATTCAAGATTTTTTAATACTTTTCTTTAACAGTACATTAAAATGAATGAATGTTGGAATCAATTTTTAATTCAAGTTAAGTACCCCTCAGAGTTTTGACTGGGCTTCTTGTTGTTCTGTCAAAAATGTCTTTTAAAAACTGAAAGGGGAGGGTCCAGGGAATGTGGAAATGGTATCTTCCCATCTGCATTAGCCCCTCCCTCTCTGTAAAAATCCCCACTCCCTGATTTCTTTGAGGTTTTGCTTGAATATTAGTTTATAAGTGCACATTAAAGCCTCTGCTGCTGTAATTGTTCCTTCAACTTCTTTCACAGTAAAGGCATGTCATTCTAGAAATAAAGAAAATGCTCTGTCAGTCAATTAAGTAGAGCAGAGGCCATTTAATTTCATGAAGCAAAAACTAACATGAAAAAGTAATTATTCAACAGAGAGATTGTTTATCCTTGTTTGATCATCAATAACCATCCCTTCTGTTTTCTATGTGCGTTATTGACTTTGTGATTTGACTGGTGGATTGATGTTTAGTGCACTCTTGCTCCTCCTTTTTCCCTCTGTGTGTTAATTTGTTCTCTTATTTAGTATCAAAGTGTTGACCAAATTACTGTGGAATTATACTGCTTGTGAAAGGCATCTGTTCAGCCGAAGCGCCCCATGTGGCTGGAGAGAGGAGTATTTGCTACCTATGTTCTATCACATACCTCTATATGGATCATTGTTACCAACAAAAGATGTCTTTATGTACAATAGTTTGTAAATGCAGATTTTTAACATAGAAATTGTTGTGAATCCAGATTAGTGTCTGTTAGTAAGAGGTGCATGTAAGCTTATAGGAAGTGTCTGTTAACAGAGGTTCTGTACAGTACCTGATGGAAATTGGGATTTTTTTTCTCTGCTGCAAACTAAATGTCACGTACTAATGTTAATGCTACTATTACAACAGTAGTTTTGCTATGGTACATCCTCAAAGGAGTTGAGTGATAAGTTAAATAACGATCTACTGGGTGTGGCGAAATGGCTTCATGATCACAAACTGACTTTAAATTTGGACAAAACTAAATGCATGCTTATCGGTAGTTATAGGAAACGCGAAAGCAAAGTAGATTTGACTGTTTCAATTTTAGATCATAGTATAAGTAATGTTCGCCGCTTTAAATACCTCGGTATACATATATCTTCGGATTTCACATGGACTGATCATATTGAACACCTAACTGGGAAAAT
>CALNXI010003526.1:32083-43656 GCA_942486025.1 Porites evermanni | reverse complement strand
GTTTTTAAGAGTCTGAACGATGGCAGGGACTCTGGATTGGTCAAGGTAAAAGCTAAGTTGGCCTCAGAATAAAAAGTTCGTCAGTACTTGGGTTTTATTTAAAAAGAACGAATTTCATTTGAAGGTCTTGTTCGCGCAAGTTTGCTTGGATTATAACCAGTGGCCCTTGTGGCTCCGATCATTTCTTTAAGTATTTATGACTCCCAAAAAATTCACAGCTTTATCGAGTAAAATCTTGCAAATCAAATGTTTTTACAAGGAAGCACTCCTCAGCAGTTTTGAATGGTAATACCATGGGATTTTGTTCACAGATTAAAGCGTTAGTTTAACCCACCTTGTACCCATTGTACCATACGAAAGCATTGTTGAAGAGGTGTAATTCAGTGCCCAATCCAGACCTTGACGTAAGGGGGTTGGGGTGTCCAAAAAAAAATTTTTTGGGCCCATCGGGCCTCAGTTTGGTCTAAAAAATAAGAATGTGGGGGGGGGGGTGGGGGCACCCGGGCCCCTCCACTGAAGCTGTCACTGTAATTTGTATCGTTGTAACTTAAGATATCCATAGACTCTGGTAATCTTGAATTTGGTTGCTCTTTCCTTTCAACAGGAATGCATTTTCAAGAAGACGTCGGACAACACAAGTCTGCGTGTTTACTGGAGTGGCCAACTCCGCATCTATAACTGCGACGACTGTTGCAGGCGATGGTATTTCACTTTTAACGGTGCAGAATGCTCGGCTCCAGCAGCTATTGATGCTGTAGTCTACATGAGATATGGAGCTGGCAGAAGACTAGACAATTTGTACCGCCCACGTCACGTCGAGGGAGTCTGCGATAAAATCCACAAAGGCACTGTGCGCGTGGGATTCTGGGTCGGCACCTGCCCAGGTTACGGTTCTGCTGATGCGCACACAGGATGGAACTCGGTGTCCCGGATGTACGTGGAAGAAATACCTCCCCCACAAGCTTAAGAAAAGCAGATTCAAATATTTCATAAACTTACGGTATTTCCTAACAAGGCCTCTAGCTTCAAATGTAATTATTGTTAAAGAAGCTATTAAAAAAAGCTGCTATTGTAAGGTATGGTTTTAAGATGCTAAACGAGCTGAAAGACATCCTCGTTCCCAGGGTTCTCTCCGTTCTCGGCCCTCGGAGCAAGAGAGAGAGAGAGAGAGAGAGAGCAGGGCAGACCAGGGTCTCTCTCTCTCTTGCTCTGAGGGTCGAGTACGGAAAGGACCCTGGGTATAAGGTTGCTGATACGAATTGGCTTAGAAACTAATAGGGTTTCTGTTTTTAACAAAGCACGGACAACGGTCTTCAGTTATCCAACAAACTGGAATATAAATCTGAATATGCAAATAAAAGTCACTTTTAATTTATAGAACAGTGTGCTGAGTGAACAGACTCGAGAGGAATGTTACATACGTTAACAGGAGCCTGTACAAGTTGCGATTAGAATACTTCATTCTGATCCTAATCCTGGAGATTTTTATCAGGGGAGGGGGGGGGGGGAGCGGGGATCACCTTCCCCCCTTTAGAGTTTACTACAAAAAATCAACCAAGTATTCTTTACCTTCGTATAAACTAATGTGCAGTACACGTGAAACAGTGCATACTCTAAAGAAAAAANTTCACGTGTACTGCACATTAGTTTTTACGAAGGTAAAGAATACTAGGTTGATTTTGTGTAGTAAACTCTAAAGGGGGGAAGGTGATCCCAGCTCCCCCCCCCCCCCCCCCTAAAAAACTACCCGATTATTAGAATAGAAAAGAATTTTAATAGCTCAATCTACATGCTCCCGTTTCCACATATTAAACACTTCTCTCGGCTTTTTTCTACTCACACCTTTGTCTAAATATTAAAAAAACAAATAAATACTTAATTATAAATTAAAAGCAGGTGGTGGGGAGAAAAAGGGATGGAGATACATTAAATACAGATTAATGTGGATGGGTTTAGTTTTGTATTAGATGGTTGTTTGTGTGGTTGGGGGCGGGGGTGGTTGGGGGGGGGGGGGGGGGGGGGGAGCTGGGATCACCTTCCCCCCTTTAGAGTTTACTACACAAAATCAACCTAGTATTCTTTACCTTCGTATAAACTAATGTGCAGTACACGTGAAACAGTGCATACTCTAAAGAACAAAACTCTCAAACGTTTTTCTCCTGCGTTTAGTGATGCATTTTGATCCAGTTTTCCTCAATTGTAACAATCAATTTATTCAATAGGGATTTTTGAGGTTTATATAAAGGCAAGATTTGTCCAGCTACTGCTTTAAAAATGAGGTACAGAAAATTATGTTGACATTTATGAGAGGGTGTGCTGAGGAAGATTAAAGGTGTTTTTACACAAGACGATTCGCAACGCCGATTTTTAAAACAGCGGTGCGACATTGTTGCGACATTGTTTCGAATTGTTGCAACATTGTTTCCACATTGCAACGCTGTGTTGTCCCGTGTAACAGCATCTTAAGGCAACAAAACTCTGTACTTTAAAAAGGCGTATATTTCTTTTGTGTGACAACAAATGGTCTAACAATCCTATTCATCTTCTTTATGTTCATCTTCTTGAAAACTCTGTTACGAATTTCTTTCCAGCTACCCCTTCTTCAAGCCGCACATAAGCATTTAAAAATTAAAGGTTCCTTCATTGAGGCGTCCAATGAGATTCAAAATTCATGGCCATTAATTTCCCGATTGAGTCTAGCGTACGAGGTGGCGCGCGATTTTTAGGCGTGGCTGCCTTAATTTTGATCACAGCCGTCGTATAAACGTGCAATAACAGGGTATGAAGCCACCCGAAAAAAGATACATCCCATCTACTTAACTTATGTAACAGCTCATAAATATCGATAACTGTCAATAAAAGTCAAAGATTCATATAACATTTCGATCAATAAGTTAAGAACCATGCTTGTTCGGTCGACGTCATGTGAAGAAAAATTAGTCTCGTTTTCATCGGTCTAGTGCGTAGCGGTAAATTTCTCAGGACATGTTTAGGAATTCAACATAATTTAAGTATGTAAGGGGTGACGAATGGTCTTTGCGAGCATTCGCGAGCATGCCGAGCACTGCGATTTTCTTGTGAGCACGAGCAGAAATAAAAAATTTGCTTTGCGAGCAGCGAGCAGTTTAGAGAGCACAACTCGCGAGCAGCGAGCACTTCTTATATTTTCCGCTTCCAGTAATCCATATGGAAATCCTTTTCTTTAAAATAAAACAGAAAATATTTTAAAGCGGGGTTTTAATTTAGAGAACACCAAGTTCTTTGAGGCTAGTTTGATTGACACCTTATCGAGATCTAACCAATTACAGTCGCGTTTGATGCCAAATGACGTCACATTTCCGCTTTACTTCATCATGCACGTGTTCGTACGGATCAGAAAGCAAAGGTCACAGAAGAACAACCATATAGAACAACCATATAAAACCATATATAGCTAGATTAGCTAAATTATTAGTTATCGTTGTCATTAATCGCGTGCATTTCCACTGAACTTGATAGCCATTTTGTACTACTTATCCACTTAGACGACGATTAAATATTCGTTACGTTTTCTGTTAAAAAGAGTCTATAGAAATTTCCATGTAACTTGTACTTCTTCTGGACAAGTTTTCAGACGGCCGAGGTCGTTCGCTACCTCTAACTTAGCTTTTACGGACGTCTGAGAATCAGGATAAGCCGCGTGGAGTCTACAGATCTAATAAATTGTTTATACTGAAAAGAGTCCCACTGAAATGTCCATCTAAATGTTATAACTGGTTTTAAAGCAATCGAAATCAAAAAAGGAAAGACAGATGATGCGTTTCGAAGACATCACTGCTGACCCTTGTTGAGTCAAATGGGCTAATAGAGGCACTGGCTGAACAGTGTCGGATTGATTCAATTGTCGGCTTGTGCTAAGAGCATAGTTTGACTCCTCGCGGGACCAATTTTTACTTTTCTTAGTTCAGAACTTTTCTTAAAGTCTGACTTTAAAGTGAACCGCCAGGACAAAAATAATTCAAAATGATCTGAACAGAAGGCCTCCATGGATATGTTGTTGAATACAATAATACAAAAAGAAACTCAATTACTGGAATAATTTAATGTTTGATCATTTGGGAAGTATGCACCTCCACAGTGGTGACAACTCAACTCTTACCTTAATACAGTGTCCTTGCCGTCGGCCAGTTTCGGAAAAACGCACTGTTTCCCATTACGTACTAACGGTCCCGGAACCCTCTTGGGACCTGGGGGACCTCGAGCACCCGTATCACCCGTCTTTCAAGCTTGACCCGAGGGTCCTTGTGGTCCCTTGGGGCCACTGGGGCCTTGAGCTCCAGGAGGACCTGCTTCACCTTTGTATCCACGTGGACTCCTTGGTCCATGAGGTCCATTATTTCCAGGTGATCCCGCAGCACCCGCTGGACCCGCGGGTCTTGGGATTCCAGGGATGCCAGGAATTCCAGCTGCACAACACGAAGCGTATTTGCAGAAGACAGTTTTTAGGGCCTGCTTAGGGATGCTCTAAAAGATGATAAAGAACAACCAACCGTTTATTGTTTTTGGAATTACAGTGGAAACCCACTTTACGGACATTTGCTACGGATACTTCTCTATTACGGACATTAATACTGACAACTGACACTTGTTTCTTGCCCAATCAACAGATTCGCATAGAAAGGCAATCTTGCTCATTAACGCGGTCACTTAATTATCAACTGTATGCTGTAATAGACCTTTCGTTTTTGAAGGTAAAACACCTTTAGTTCACGGATGTGTCGATGTTTCTTCCCAGCGCTACAGTACCCCGGATAGGATGATTTGTAGATGTAAATTAGACTATTTTGGCATCAAGTGAATTATACAGTAATAGATGGCCTGTGAGTGACTTTTGAATGTTTGTCCGCCCACTCAGTGCCCGACTATTATTGCGATTTGAGTGCATTGTCTTTTTCTATAATATGTAAGACTTTGAAAAACTACGTTCGTTGATTTCATTGCATGAAATTGCAATGGAAATTGCATGAATTCAAATTGACTTCCTCTACCAACCACCTTATTGAAGAACGACTCGATAACACTTAAAATTTAATTAACCCAGCTCACCTCTGATTTCATTCATTCGCGAAACACAAAGGGATCAGCAACAACAGCTCTATACATAACATAGTGTCTAGTGGTATCTCCATACAGAATAGCAAGGTCAAAGAATCTGTGAACGGAAATATGTTGATTGACAATCATCGATCTCTCAACTATAATGTCTATAGCCGTAGCATGAAGACAATCATTAATTTTCTGGTCTCTTGAATATTTTAAACAATACTCAAAGCATTAAAAACAAACAACAACTACAACAACAACAACAGATGAAAACGCTAAAACGATGGAAATATTGTGGACGAAAGGTTAAAACGGAGAAAATCTGTTTTCAAAAATAGGTGGATACGAGTGGACGAGGCCTTAAACTATCTTTTATAAACTTTTCACACACATTTATACATAGAATAAAGTTTCAAGAGGAGTCGCATTACCAAAGCGCTCCACTTTCGATAAAAGATAATGACTGAGTTGTCAATTGGATTGTTCGAAGTTTCCAATGCAAAATGAATCCCAAAAACATGATCTTAATAGTTATCCTTTCCTAAGACATAGGGAAAGTTTTATGCTATTCTTATCAAACTCCAAGTACAGATCGAATTCGGACATTACATTACGATTCACCCGTGATGAGAAACATATTTTAACAAAGGAAAATACAGAATTCAAATAAACGCAAATTGAAAAACATTTGGAAAAAAAACTTAATTGTACAACAAATCGAAAAATTACGGCGCAAAAATACAACAAAACCATACTTAACAGACTGAACGCAGCCACTCCGAATACAACGGCTGATTTTCATGGGCAAAAAAGAATTTTTTTACACTTGCTGAAGACAACAATGGGCCTAACGCAGTTACGAAGGTTGACAATAGCGATTACGTAAGGAGACGCTGAGAATTGATCATGATTACAGGAAAAATACGCATAATATTTGAACAAACTGACAATAACCCAGGCTAAAGTGAATGTGATAGAATAACAAATACTCAGAAGAATCAAATTCTTCGAACTCTCGGGGGTACACAGGCGGCACGTCTTCCACGGCATTTAAAGCAACCTGGTACCCAGGGCTTTTCCCGCCACTACCATTTTTAAGGGAAAAGTCCTGGGCATGAGGTTGCTTCACACGTGAAGTGCTGCAAGAGTTAACGTTTGGTGATAAAGGTAGTAATCAGCGCTGTAGTTATTCTCAAAAGCGAAAGAATACTTTGAATCCCAGATACCTCGAGACTACCACTAAACCACTGGTTTCAGTAAAAAAACTACACAAACGTCGATATCGAAGGTCAAGATTTAAGTTCTTTTTTTGAAACACAAATCCTTCCGCCATTACGACATCGTCTCCCGCAATGTGGCTTCAAAAACTGTGACATCACAACAAACACCCAAATTATTTCAATCCAAAATGATAATTTAATGCATAGAGGATTTAAAAATACTACTTGCGCATACATTTGTTCATCGCCTACTTCTGCAGATCACGTTTTTTATGATTATCTTTTTTCGCGCTCGTGCGACGCTCTGTGAGTTATAGGGAATAGAGATATTGACTGAGACAGATGACCCCAAGTTAATAAATCGCAGTTACCAACTAATATTCCGCTGAGAGGCAAATTGAAAGCGACGTGTCTCCCGGAACAAAAAATTCGCCCCGAAACAAAACATTTTAAACGTTGTAATTGAGGACTAAAGATGAATGAAAAACCTAACACGGAATGAATTCTTACAACGCTACAAAATAGAAGAAATAATTACACAAATTACTACCCTGAAATCGTGTTCTTTCACTGGCAGTACACCATATTACACATAACAAGGAAATAAAGTGCAAATTAAACTGTCAATGTGTTCTAACAAATAATAATAGTCGGCCCAAGAATGAGAAGGGAGGGGGGGTGGGGTGGGGTGCCGATGACGAGGTACCCAATCTACCTCCCCTGGATCCCACCCTTCAAAGTTGTTCAAATTCGATTGCTTCCTTGTACGATTAAAACGATTAGAGAGAGTACACTTGGAATAAATCACAACGCGTTATTACTTTACATTAGGTAGCGACTCCTAAAATAATTATAATGGGAAGATGCAAATTTACTGGCTTAGTAATCAGTGATTATTTCTTCTGTTTTAATAAATGACAGCTATCTGTCAAATAAGAAGTCAAGCACAATAGATTTCTTTGCAAACTTGATCTGGCAAGAACCTCATTATATGCAAAGAAAGCAAAATGGAAAATTATTTTTGTTTAGCAATGAAAGAAAAAGGCTGAGGATATTATGGACATTTTGAACGGTACACTGCGTTTTTTCACAGTTGTTGTGTTATATAATTATGGGGAATCTTTCAGTCTTTAAGTTTTATCTAAGAACCTGTTTCGTCTTTGATCTTTTAGAGTACTGTGCCCACGACATTTCTACGCTATCCATTCAATTATCTTCTATTACCTCCAGGTAAAACTGTCTTTATTCTTTAATACAGTAACGTAAAACATCGTTCAATTTTGCCAATTTGGCAAATATAATCAAGGTACCATATTTTAAAACCAGAAAATTTGACATTCCAATTGTGGCAAACTCGTGAGGAAGGCTTTCCTTATTTATAGCTTCTTACATATATATTATGCAAATAGGTAAAAAATGTATTGTTGAAATGTCCTGTTCCGCGCAAGTAGTTGCATTTTAAAATATGAAAATCATCCAGACTTGACTAAGAATTTTATGAAAATTTTTAAAAGTGTAATTAAAAACTAAAAAAAAAGAACCAAAAGATTCAAAAAGAGGAGCCACTTTTGTCAGTACTACCCTGTAGACAAAACGCGTGGAAAAAAATGTGTCAAATTTTAGAAGGAAACGACTTATGATTCTATAATTTTGTTCGCTCGTGTTTAGTTATACGGGGCAGTCTAGAGCGGTGTGTATTTTTTTCCCCGTGCGTGGCTTAAAAGCCGGCGCGCATCTGATGAGAAACCACGAATTTCTTTTAATGGCACCATGTTCACTATAATAGGTTATACAAAAAGGAAAAACATAAAATAATATAAAATATTAATAAATGAAGCTTGGCAACATTTACATCTTTTCTTCATAAACTTATAGTTTTGATCGTGTGGGGTGACAATGAATTTAAGTTAGTTTGCAGTTTTAAGCAAGTGGAGCAGCGGCAACTAGCTTTTACGATGATGCGGAGGCTGAGGCTTGAACCTAAAACACGGTTTCAGCAACTGCCCAGTCAATATTTTGTTTCATGTGCCGTATAAGTAGCTTGTAGTAAGCCAAGTAACCTAGCTGTATCAGAATATGTACATTTTACTGCTTGAAGCAAATTTCGAAGTTTGGTGTGATTTAAGAATGATGAAGCCAATAAATTTGAGACAGCACGTACTTACAACACGCAACACGTAGCCAAATTACCAGCTGCAAAGTGACAGTGCTTAGCTATAGAAAAGTCCTCAAAATGCATGAGTCCAGTTCATGTTTATTTACTTTTATCATATTAAGAACTGCAATTGACTGGCAAGGGCATGAAATTCTAAAACTTTGTCATAATTAACGCTTTTTAAACCCTGAGAACAGACGGCTTACAACATAGCGAGGCGTTCGATGGATGAAAAAGGGAACTACGTGAACCGCTCGCACGGAAGCTGTTTTTATTTTTGCAAGTTAGCGCGTACTTTAGGCGAAAGACTCTTTTTGATGTAAGAAATATTACTGAAATAAACTACCATCCACCTGAGTGTGTCCATTCAAAAATATTTATTTTCAAACCAAAGTTTCACCAAAGACGTTCAGTGGAATCGGACCAGTCGAGCTATTGCTGCTCAAGAAGGTGTGTCAATAGCCGAAGGCGGGAAAGGGTCGAAGAGCGCCTACAATTTCTCTGTCTTTTTAAATTAGAAAGGAATTATCTGACCGACGAGTGTCTTTGATTATTGTACGAATTCTTTTAAAACTTAGTTTGATTTTACTGCGTCACACTTTTTTCTATGTTTTGTTTTGCATCCGGCAATAACGGACAAAATGAAATACCAAACTGAGAACGCGGCGCATCAGTTGTTATTTTGTTCATCGAATACTAACAAATCGTTCTGAAGACCACGATAAGCTTATTATTTTAGGCAAATGTTTTTTGACAACAGTCTATGTCATTAGTCGTACAACACAACAGGAAAAACAGTAGATGAGAAGAAAAGGAGAAGGGAGGAGGTGGGTATGTGGGGTGGGGGGGGGGGGGATGGGGGGAGGGAGGGGGGGGGGGGGGGGGGGGGGGGGGGGGGGGGGGGGGGAGCTGATGACGACGTACCCAATCCACCTCCGCTAGATCCCCCCTTCAAAGTTGTTCAGATTCGATTGCTTCCTTCTACGATTAGAACGATTAGAGGGAGTACACTTGGAATAAATCACAATGCGTTATTACATTAACTTAGGTTGCGACTCCTAAATTATAATAGGACGATTCAAATTTATTGGAATTAGTAATCAGTGATTATTTCATCTGTTTTAATAAATGACAGCTATCTGTCAAATAAGAAGTCAAACACAGTAGATTTCTTTGCAAACTTGATCTGACAAGAACCTCATTACATGCAAAGAAAGCAAAATGGGAAATTATTTTGGTTTCGCAATGACAGAAAAAAGCTGAGGAAATTATGGACACTTTTAACGGTACGCTGCTTTTTTTCACAGTTATTGTGTTGATACAGTTATGTGGAATCTTTATCACTCATTCAGTTTAATCTAAGAACCTGTTTCGTCTTTGATATTTTAGAGTATTGTGCCCACGACATTCACCCGCTGTCCATTCTATTACCTTCTATAACCATAAGGTAAAATTGACTTCATTCTTTAATATAGTAACGTAAAACATCGTTAAATTCTGCCAATTTGGCAAATATAATCAAGGTACCATCCTTTCATAACCTAAAATTATACAACACTCCAGTTGTGGCAAACTCGGGAGGAAGGCTTTATTTAGCTTCCTACAAATATCAGTATTATTATGCAAATAGGCAAACAAAAATATTGTTGAATTGTTCTGTTCCGCGCAAGTACACTTAACTCCCGATAACTCGAACCTTCAAGGGAAATCGAGAAAAGTTCAGAGTTATCGGGAGTTTGAAGCAAATAACCGGAAGTAAGGAAATAAGCAAATGGATGGGAAGGAAAGGCAATTAAGCTACAAACTATACAGAAATGACACTGAATTACTGGAGTGACAGCTGCAGTGAGTAAAGACAAAGACTTGACTCGGTTGTTTTGAAATAAATTTAATGTTTCGGACTTCAGTACACAGTTTTTTTCACCCGCTTATAGCATTTTTCGAGTTATCGAGGGTAAAACTGGTTTAGAAATGAGCTAAAGGGAAACAAGAATTGCTTCGAGTTAGCGGGAAGTTCGAGTTATTGAGGGTTCGAGTTACTGAGGGTAAAATTACAGTAAATGTAAGAAGGAAATCCAGGGGATAACGATTTTGGTTCGAGTTAGCGCGAGGTTCGACTTAGCGAGGGTTCGAGTTATCGGGAGTCAACTGTAGTTAAATTTAAAAATACATAAATAAAAAAAAACATACTTTGCTAAGAATTTTACGAAAACTTTTAAAAGCGTAATGAAAAATAGGAATAAAAATTAAAAAGATGAGCCACTTTTGTCAGTACCACCCTGTAGACAAAACCGGTGGACAAAATATGTATCATATTTTAGAAGGAAACGATTTACAATTCTATAATTTTGAGCGCTTGTGTCTAGTTATGAGGGGCAGTCTCGCGCGGTGTCTATTTTTGTCTCCGTGGCTTAAAAGCCGGCGCGCTTCTCTCAGTGAGAAAATCACAAATTTCTTTCTTGATAGGTTATCCAAAAAGGAAAAAATAAAATAACAATAATAAATCAGAGCTTGGCAACATAAACATCTTTCCTTTGTAAATTTATAGTTTTTTTATCGTGTGGGGTGACAATTACTTTTAAAAGTAAGTTTGCAGTTTTAAGAAAGTAGAGCAGCGGTAACTAGCTTTTTCGATGATGCGGAGACTAAGGCGTAAACATAAAACACGGTTTCAGCAACTGCCCAGTCAATATTTTGTTTTATGTGCCGTATAAGTAGCTTGTTGTAAGCCAATCAACCTGTATCAGAATATGTACATTTTACTGCTTGAAGCAAATTTCGAAGTATGGTGTAATTTAAGAATGATGAGGCCAATAAATTTGAGACAGCCCGTAACAACACGCAACACGTAGCCAAACTGCCAGCTGCAAAGCCACAGTGTTTAGCTTTAGAGATCTTTGAGAAAAGTACTTAAAATGAGTCCAGTTCATGTTTATATTTCCTTTTATCATATTCAGAACTGCAATTATAGTTCTACATCAGCTATGAAAATTGGCCGTACTGGGAAGGCATGATAATTAACGCTTTTCAAACCCTGAATGGTCAAAAGTTCGAGGACATCAGAGTAGCTATGAAAAACTAGAACTACGTGTACCGCTCGTACGATAGCTGTTTTT